>JAJDON010000034.1:0-111174 GCA_022036555.1 Microstegium vimineum
GGCTTTTGATAGTTGATGATTTCACTAGATATACATGGGTATTCTTCTTGAGTGACAGAGTGAAAATTTTGATACATTCAAAGTCTTTGTCAAGAGATGCCAAAATGGAATTTGAAACAACTATCAAGAGAGTAAGAAGTGAAAATGGTATGGAATTCAAGAATACAAGAGTAGATCTATGTGATGAATATGGAATCAAACATCAATTCTCGGCCAAGATACACCTCAATCAAATGGCTTGTTGAGAGGAAGAATAAGACACTCATTGATATGGCAAGATCTATGCTTAGTGAATACAATGTGATGATTTTTTTTGGCCGAAGCTATCAAACGGCTTGCTATTATAGCAACCGACTCTATTGCCACAAAAATGCTTGAGAAAACACCTTATGAGCTATTTGAATGGAAGAAAGCCAAAGATTACATACTTTAGAGTATTGGATGCAAGTGCTATATCTTGAAGAAAGGTGCAAGATTGAGCAAATTTGAGAAGAAATGTGATGAAGGCTTCTTACTTGGCTACTCAACTACAAGCAAAGCTTATAGAATGGAATTTTACTCATGGCATAGTTGAGGAAGTACATGATGTGGAGTTTGATGAAACAAATGAATTTAAAGGGATGAGAATGCCAACCATGATGATGTAGAGGTGAACCATTGGCCAATGCAATGAAGAATATGATATTGCGGACATTCGGCCAAGGCAAGTGGATGATGAGCAAGATATTGAAGATAAAGTGAATCCTCCATTAAATATGCAACTCAATGACAATCAAGCTAGTTCATCCTCTCCAACTCAAGATCAAGAAGCTAGTTTCATCTACTCTACCAATGATCAACCAAGTACAAGCAATCAACTTCCAATACTCCAACCTACATCTATTGCAAGAGATCATCCTATTGATCATATTATTGGAGATATCGCTAGTGGGTACAAACAAGATCAAGATTGGCTTCATTTTGTGAGCACTATTCTTTTGTATCATCTATTAGCCAACCAAGTTTGAAGAGGCTTTGTAAGATATTGATTGGGTAAATGCTATGCATGAAGACTCCCAAAAACTTCACTAGAAATCAAGTTTGGGAGCTAGTTGAGAGACCAAAGAACCACAATGTCATTGGCACTAGATGGGGCTTTTTCACAAGCAAGATCAAGATAGAATAGTGGGGAAAACAAAGTAAGACTAGTTGCCAAGGCTATAAATCAAGTAGAGGGTCTTGACTTTGGAGAAACATATGCACCGGGGGCAAGGCTAAAGCAATAAGGATTCTATTGACTTATGCTTGTGCTCACAACATCAAGCTCTATCAAATGGATGTGAAGAGTGCATTCCTCAATGGGTACATTTAAAGAATTAGTATTTGTTGAGCAACCACCCGGTTTTGGGAAAATGACAAGAAACCTAACCATGTGTAAAAAGCTAGGAAAGCATTATATGGCTTGAAGCAAGCTCCAAGAGCATGGTATGAGAGGTTGAGGGACTTTCTCCTCTCTAAGGGATTCATTATGGGGAAGGTTGATACTACCCTATTCCCAAGAAGATTGGAAGGACTTGTTTGTGTTGCAAATCATGTGGATGACATTATCTTTGGGTCAACCAATCAACGTTTTGTGAGGAGTTTGGCTCCATGATGGCTAATGATTTGATTGTCTATGCTGGAGAGCTTAGTTACTTTCCCTTGGGGCTTCAAGTCAAACAATTGAAGAATGGGACTTTTGTTAGTCAAGGAAAGTACATCAAGGACTTGCTCAAGAAGTTCAATCTATATGAAGCAAAGTCATTAGTACACCCAATGGAAACAAATGGAAATTTGGATGGTGATGCTAGTGGCAACTTGGTAGATCAAAAGCTATATAGATCAATGATTGGTAGCTTGCTCTATTTTAACCGCATCAAACCCGGGGATGTCATGTTTAGTGTATGAAATGTGTGCAAGGTTTCAAGCATCTCCTAGAGAGAGTCATTTGAAAGCCACAAAGGGGATATTGAGATATTTGAAGCATACATATAATGTTGGGTTGTGGTATCCTAAAGGATCAAACTTTGAGTTACTTGGGTACCTGACTTGGACTATGCGGGTTGCAAGATAGAAAGGAAAAGCACATCGGGCACTTGTCAATTGCTTGGAAGATCACTATTCTCATGGTCATCAAAGAAACAAAATAGTTGGCCCCTCTCTACCCCGAAGCCGAGCATATTAGTGCGGGGAGTTGTTGTGCACAAATACTTTGGATGAGAGCTACTTTGAATGACTTTGGAGTCAAATTTCAAGCAAGTGCCTTTGCTATGTGACAATGAAAGTGCAATCAAGCTCACTGAAAAAGGGTCAAGATGCCCAAAGGGGGGGGGTGAATTTGGGGTCTTTTTAATTTCTAGACAAGAATTAAACCTATCAAGAGCCAATTAACCCCCTAGTGCCTACCGATTGGTTGTCCTAGAAAGGGAAAACGGTAGCAAGCCAAAAGAAAGCGAAAACTTCCTACACAATTCTAGTATGAATGAAAGACAAGTGCGGAAAGTAATGCGGTAATAAAAGACTAGGGAAAGAGATGCTTGACACGGCGATGTTTTGCCGAGGTATCGAGGAGACGACACTCCCCCTAGTCCTCGTTGGAGCACCTCGCAAGGTATGCTCCCCCCAATCCCGCGCAAAAGGGATGATGCTCTCTACGGGCTGATTCTTCGCCACTCCGGCTCGGTGAATCGCCCACAACCGATCACAAGGGCGATTTAAGAAGGGGCCCCCGACAAACTCCCTGGCGATCCCCCTTCCTCCAAGCACCACCGGGGCCGTCTAGGTGTTGTCGATCACCAAGAGTAACAAGCCTTGATCTTCACTTGACTCACTCAAGCTTCACAACTAGAGGATGCACACTTGAACTTCTTGGATGAACTAGAGGAGATGATGGATGGATTCGCGAATCAATCTCTCACTCTAGGGCTCTTGCTCTCTTCCCAACCTTCTCAACAAACTCAGCAACTGAAATGAGCAAAGACAAGGTGGGAGAGAAGGGTGAGGAGCTATAAATAGCCCCCCCAGAAAACTGCCTCGGGCTGACACTTTAAGTTGGCGACGAACGCCTCCGTCTCCCTGCCCAACGGCTAGTTCAGAAACAGGTTTGGGCGACGGACGCTCCTGCGCAGTCCGATGGACGCTGTGAACTAGCGTCCGACTCCCCTTGCTGAATTCCTCTGAAAACATGCCCACTGGAAGGCCGACAGACGCTACCCTAGCGTCCGACGCCTAGGCACGACATCGTCCGACGCCCTCTGAAAACTCAGGGGCTCCCTCTATGCGGCCAATGGACGCTGCATCATCCTGACGTCAGCGTCCGACGCCATCGTTTGACACGATGGACAGCGTCCGGCGCCTCCAGACTCAGCGTCCGACGCCTAGAAAACTTCTTTTTCAACTCCGTTTTTCATCGCAATGAATTTAGAAGAAGTTCTTGGCTATCTTACGTCACCATATGCTTGCTTAGAGCTAAGGATGTCAAGTGTGCACCACACCTAAGTCATGAAGCTTTCCTAAGTCAGCTACTAGTCTCAACCCCTCTTGATAGTACGGTCAAAGATAAAATAGAAGCCCTATCTATTTCTAAGTACCCTTCATCACCTTATGGCACTTAGCCTATCATTCTAGGGTATTCATCATGTCTCTTTGAAATCCGAAACGATATCAATCTTGAGGCTAAGTGATGACCATTCATGCCCATTCATGTAGATCACTATGGCTAAGCTACGCATAGCCTATGCAAAACACACGTTAGCCATAATAAATCGCTAATTTTTGTTAATCACCGAAACCACTAGGGCCAGATTCTTCAATCTCCCCCTTTTTGGTGATTGACGACAATAACTCCTCGAGTATGGATATAAGATTGAAAGGTTAGGATTCAGGTGACTTGGATGGATGAGCAAGGTTAGTGAATGAAATTGAACAATACTTGCTCATCCTTGCCAAGCCACAAAACATGGTACTCATGATATAAAATGGAATTATGGTACCATCATGATATTCTCTCATAATAATCAGAGAAAGACGTGGAAGCTCAATTATCATTTGATCATTGAGACATATCATGAACAAGAGGGCAACTCACAACATAATTAGTGAAAAGCAAGAGAATGTTCACAAGCACAAGGATCTCACTAGCATCATTCATCACACATATACACAAATGCAATAAGATAGACATGATGACATGAGTACGAGGGGGCCTAAGTCTGAGCCTGAGCCGCAAGCTGTTGAGCTGTGAGTCTCCGAACATCTGCAGCCTGCCGCCTCTGCTCCTCTGCCTGTCGTGACTGCTCCTCCTGCATCCTCGTAAGTAGGGTAAGAATATGGCCTCTGAGGTGCTTGAAAACTGAGCTGGAGTTGAAGCTGAGCTGACCCTCCTGCCTCATGATCATAGAGACATCGGTGCGTAATCGGGCATGGGCTTGTAGTCCCATCAGAGCTGTCAGAGTCCAGGTCCTCTCTGTAGGCAAGCCTCGCGGCGGTGCAATCTGAGCATCAAGATCCCAAGCTCTCCTGGGCTATCTGCTCAACTGTGGCGTCGTGTCCTCTCCGCTGAGGTGGCACACCTCCTGCGGTGCCGGGTGGGTATGCTCTGCTGGGGCAGGCGGGTTTCCCGGGGATGACCAACGGGCTCATCGAGTGACGGAAACCAAAGCACCGGGTAAATGACACTAGAACCAATCGAGTCAGGGGCCACCAGGAAAGAAACCAATGTGCAAACTGTACTACCATGCCCTGAACCCGCGCATGATTCCTCAAGCTCGCTGACTATAAAAATCCCAAAGATCAAACTCCCCTTTCCCGGGATGTTTGAAAAGTAGCCACACTAAGACGGTAATATGTCCGGGGCTCCAACCCGGGGGAGAAGGTAAACGTCAAACCCCTCAGGGAGAACCGAAAAAGGGGTGTGAGGTCCCCGGGAGTGCGGCTAAACCCTGGGTGAAGGGTACGGAAACATGACCTCACAAATCTAGAGGGCACTTTTCCCATCGTGGGGTCAGTGAGGTCCTCTTGACCCCCCAAACACAAACTGTAATCCTCATAGAAGAGGACTCAATGGAATAGCTCTCTGAATCGGCTGCTGTGACCCTGAATCACGGCCTTTAAAGCCAAAGTGAAAGAACTCGGGGTCGGGGGAATCCCAAAGGGGCATAAAACTATGGGCCCACCTTCGAAAACACCGGATCGTCCCATCAAATATCGGGCCCTAAATATACTACAAGGCGGGAAATCTCTAGACCACCAACACCCTATGTAGCAGTGGGCAAACTTTTTGGACCCCTAAGAGAGCATCGTCTTAACGAACGCTCTGTAAAATCCCGTGATAGGGGTATAAAAACACTCCCCCGGGGGTCCCTCTGAGCGAGAACCAAACTAAAATCCACAACGGAGTGCTAATTTGTTTGGGCTGTGAGAACCCTGCCCGGGATGCCTCCTAAAATTGGTAGCTGAGGTCCGCGGGGACAAGGAGGCTCCAAGCCTCTAGAACGTGTAACCGGGGGCGACCATTAGCCCCCCCAACGAAGAGTGGCCCCCCGACCTCTTCTGCTCAGTCTCTGAACCCGCTCGCCCCCTGGCTCAGTAGCCTCTCGGGCCTTCTCTGGCCGAGGGGACACACGACCCGCCCAAAGGTGAGCGTGAGCCCCAAACCGGCGCGACTCCACCTCGCTCCCCATCTCTGTGGCCTCTCCACTAAAACCTGCTCTGCTGAATCTGGGGCCATAAGTGGGCCCCTTGCGCTTATTGGAAAAAACCTTTTGCTTGCCCCTTCCCCCATCAGTGGGTGGACGCGGGGGAGGGGGGAGGGTCACCACCCACTACCGGGGGAATACCGACGTTTTTTTCCTTTTTGCCATGGGGCATACCTGGAAAAAACAAACGTCACGGGCAAAGAACCCAATTGCAAATACAACCTCACCGCCGATGCCAACTACAATCACTGACAACAAAAACAACCAAGTTGGCACGACGCCCGGACTGTCCTTTCGAGGGTTTGCCTCGTTCCTTTCTCCGGGCTTTGCCCCAAGTTTACTTTGCCTCTTCCTCACTGCCACAGACCCTGCTCGAATAGATAATGGATAATAACATAAAGCATGTAGGGAGAGAGAAGTGGGTCTATAAAAAGCAAAAAAGATAAGAAAGGAATCGAATCTGCCCAACTATTACCCTTTTTCCACGGTGACCCCAAACCTAAAAAGAAAGGGGAATTTCTCGGTCGTTTTTGAAAAACCCTCCGAAAACCCAAAAAATGGGATTTAAGATTAGGGGGTTCGAGAGGAAAAGGGGAAGGATTAGCAAGCTGGTAGAGGGTTGCCAAGAGGGAATTTACCTTGACCACCAAACAGGGCGGTCAAGCCTCCAAAAGAGCCTTGGAGGGGAGCTCCACGCAAGATCCCCCGCACGGCTGAAAAGTCGAGGCAGGGGGAAAAAAGCGGCGCAGGGAAGGGGGGTGGGGCTGGGTAAGCTCTGGCGCGGGGGCGCGGGTGGGGTGAATGGCGGCGACGCTTGGGGGGCAGCCGGGGAGGGAAGGGCGAGGGGGGTTAGGGTTTTTGGGAGGGCGGGGGGCGACGGCTACGGGGGAAAAAGAAAACCGATCGAAAGGGGGAAATAGATGGGGATTTTTTTAAAAAAAATCAGCCTTTTAAATTCGCGATGGGGCCCGGATTGGGCGCGGACGCTGGACAGCGTCCAAAGGCATCGTCCGCGGCTTTTTCCCAAAAAGGTTTGAAACGCCCCAAACACATTTACCGCGTTTGACGCCCGCGACGACCTGGGGAGCTCTTCCCCCCTGCAAACGGGAACATTTATCCCGGATGACGCGACGGACCTGAGGGGATTTGTCACCGGCGTCCCGCGCAAGCCGACGCCCCTTTAAAAAAAATTTTTTTTAAAAAATTTATTTTTTTTTTTTCTTTCTCCCAAAAAAGTTTTTAATCCAAATAACACCTAATGGACTTGATTGGAACCATCTCTCAAACTCCCCCTTTTTCAAATGTTGGCCATAGGCTTTTGATTTAATTTTAGCTCAAAATATTCAATAGAACCTTTAAGGGAAAATCAAATTGGGCCCATGAGGGGTATAGAATGACTTGAGCTTGGGGAAGCTCCCCCTAAGTGAGAACACAGGGATGCTCAAAATTAACCGAAAAGGAACGGTAAAAGGGCTAATGCCCAAAAAGGGGGGGGTAAATTGGGCTTCTTTTTAAATTTCTAAAACTATATTAAAAAACCCATTAAAGCCAATCACCCCCTATGCCCCGCAACGGCGCGGGGGCGGGCGCGGGGGCCGGCCGCGGCGCGGGGGGGGGCGGCGCGCGGGGGGCACCCCGGGCGGGGGGGCCCCGGGGGGGTTTTAGGGCGGGGGGCGGGCGCCCCCCCGGCGCGCGGGCCTCGGGGAGGGGGGGTTTTTTTTTAAAAAAAACCCCCGCCCCCGGGGGCCGGCGCGGCCCCAAGGGCCGCCCGGGGGCCCCCCTTTTGGCCCCCCCCGGCGGCCCCCGGCCGCGGGGGCCGCCCCCCTCAAACGGGCCCCCCAAAACGCGCGGGGGCGCCCCCCCCGCGCCCCACGCCCCCCCCCCCCCCCCCCGGCGGGCCCCCCCCCCCGGGCCGGCGGCCCGGGCCCGCCAAACCCTGGGGGGCGGCGGGCCCCGGGGCCGGGCCCCCGGGCCCGGTGCGGCCGAGGGGGGGGGAGGGGCCCAAAAAAATTTTTTCCGCCCCCCCCTTGCCCCCCCGGGGCCCCCGGCGCCCCCGGGGCCCGCCGGGGGCGGCGGGGCAAGTGGCTGGGGGGTTCGGCAGGTTTTTCCCGGGCGGGGCGCCCCCCCCCCATCCGGGGGGGCCCCCGGGCTCCCCCCCCCGCCGGTGGGGGCCCCGGGGCGCCCGCCCCGCCCCCGGGCCCCGGGGGAAAACCCCCAAAAAACCGCACGTTTGGGGGCCACCCCAATCCCGGGCCACCCCCAACCCCCGAAACCGCCCATTTGCGTCAAACCCCAAAGAGAACAAGCACGCCCTTCACTTGCCAAACCAAAGGCAAGGAAGGTGGATGGATGCACACAATCACTCCTAATCCTCTGGAGGGAAGAAACAAGATGAACTCTCTAAAATCTCTCCCTCACAGGCATTTGGCTCTACAAGAAGCCTCAAAGGTTCCTCGGGGAAAAAACAATGGCCAAGAGACCTCAAAAGGGAGAAGAGGAAACTATAAAAAGTCCCCCCCTTTGAAACTAGCCATTTCTTACTTTTTCCACTTCTCGAAGGGCACCAAACATCCAAAAAAAACCACCACCGCTAAAAACTGGTCCGGCGCACTTAAACCCCGTCAAACTTGCTCGAAAGCAGGCACCGTCAGACCACCGCTGGTCCACGCCCTAGCGGAGCCGGGGTGCTCGGGACCCCAAAGGGTCCATTGGGCAATGCACCCCCCGGACCACCCCTTGGTCCGGTCCCGGGGCCGACGCAAGGTCCGGACTAGGGTGCCACTGGACCCCCTTTTTTCCTGACAAAAGCGTGGGCTAGTCCGGCCCTTCTGGGGCGCTTCCTCTGGGGGGGACCTCCGGACCACTCTCATGCTGTGCTCCTTTGGGGACAGGTGGTCCGGGAGCTTTTGTCATTGAAATTTTTGCCTAAGACAGGACCTGGGACCACTCCCCTTTGGTCTGACGCCTCCAGCAGACGGTCCGGACCCTCTTTCTCCCCCTGTTTCAACTTTTTTTTACTAAGATTTTCTCTAGGGGTTTTGCTCCTACCATCTAAAGGGCTATTAAAGGGGGTTTATACTTTGTACAAGTGTGCTACACCTTTTTCCGAAATTTTCCAGGTCAAGACTAACCCATCCCCCCCTTTATGTAGGAAAAAAAAAACAAACCCCTTTTTAAATTTTTATGCCTTTCCCATTAGGATAAGAACCCTGTTTTCCCCTTAAATTTAAATATTTAACCGAAATGATTTCCTTTTTGGGGGCATGTTATCATTAAGATTCAAAAACTCCTTATACCTAACTCAAGCTTTGCCTCTGCAAAAACAGTTTCATAGTGACCTATTTTTTAAATCCCCAAAACCCAAGGGGCCATGTTTTTAATCCCCCCTTTTGGTATTGAGACAAAAAAACCGGTAGAGAATAAATAATTTTTTGTTTAGAAAATATTGACAAATGGGAGGGTTAAAATAAAAAATACATAAACTGCTAAACCTTCAACCCATGAAAGCAAAAAAATAAAAGACATAGATTTTTTAAAAAGGAATTTTTTTTAAACCAAAAATCAAATTAGCGGGAAGCTTAGCATAACCAAGTGACTGAAAGATAAACTTCACAAATTTTAAAAACAAAACAATTTAAAATACACAAAATTTTCCAAAATTGCAAAAGGGTAAACAGTGATTCGATGTTTTAAACACAAAAAACGGCCCTTCTAGCCCCCCCGAAGCTCCCCATTATCATTTCCCCCTCCCCCCTTTTGGGCGTAAAAAAACCAAAAAGCGATGGAGGGGATGGAGTAGCCAAAAACCGATCAAGGGAGCAAGGGTTTCCCGGGGCCATATCATGGGGGCCCCCCCTATGTCTACCCTAATAGGGTGGGGAAATAGGACTGCTTGCCAGCTCCTTGTGTTTAGATTGGAGTGTAGGGAAGGGGAGTAGGAAATAGGTGCCATGCCCAAAAGGGCCCTTGCCCCCGGAGCCGGTTGTGCCGCACTGATGACCGGTCTTAAACCCGGGGGGTCAGGGGGGGGGAGTAGGGGGAAAACGGGCATTTTCACAATACCTGGGGTGGTAGATACCCGGGGGCCCGGTGTCAAGAGTAGCCTAAACGACAAAAGAAGAGCGGAGTTTCCCCTGGGGTAAAAAAATCGGGCCCCAATCTCTGTAAGGGTTTACCCTGGGGACGACCCGGGGTTCGCTGAACGACCGAAAAATCTCGGCAAATCCATCCCACGACACTGCTAAAAAAAGGGATGAAGGGGGGAACTGCGAGTCAACCGAAGGTGTCCACCCCTTTAAAAACCGGTCGCGGGAAAAAGGGGGGGGGTCAGCCGGACCCAAAAACCCGGGGCTTAGGCGAGGGGGGGGGAGAGGGGCTGAATGGGGTGCCCCCGGGGGGGGACTACCCCTAGAGCCCAAAAGGGGCCCAAAGGGTAAAACCCCTGCGGACCTAGTGAAGGGGGTTGATTTAAAATACTTGGGGAGAAGGAAACCAAGAGGGGACCATCCCCTTCATCAAGGGCCAAAAACCTTTCTGGTTTGTTAACTGGGGTGCAAGGCTGGGGCTAAAAATCTAAAAAAATTTGGGGGCACCCATAGTTCTGTCCCAATTTCATAGCTTTGTCCTACAAAAGGGGGAAGTCATCAAAGAGTTTTGGGGAATCCATCCCAAATTTCAAATAAATTTGTAGTGGGGGGCAACCCAACCCCCCCCCGCCGATGTTGTGGGGGCATTTGGGGTGGAGTATTCACTATTTTAAATATCCCCAGGTGAGCACTTCCCCCGTGTTTAACTCGGGGGCTTTTGGTCAACGCCTTGATAATTTTTTTTCCCCACAAATTTGTCGGGGTCGTCCCCCTGCTTCACAAGCTAACCCCGTTTCCAAACCCTTTTTATAGAACTGGCCGAAGGTGGGGAAGAATCCAAGACAACAAAAAGGCACTCGTCCCCTTATCAAGAAAAATATCGCATACCCTGAGCATAGGAAAAAATGTGCCTACCCCCCCCCTTGAAATACATCCCAAAATAAAAAAAGTCTGCTATATCAAAAGGGGGTTTTGTAGAAACCTTAAAGGGAATGCACAATTGCAAACCACCCTTTACCCGGTTTTGGGGAATAGGTACGTTAAAATCATTAAGGGAAGGTAAGGTATGGGGTGGGGGATGCAAAAAACCCCTGTGAAGGGGGGTAAAAGGAAAACCCCTTTTAACAAAAGTGGCCACCCATGGGGGGGTAGGGAATTCCAAAGTATAGTAAGAAAAGGTGGCTGCCCTAAGCAATCCCTCTCTGGTTTCAAGTAAACCCCTTCGGCCTAAAGGTAGTAAAATGGGGAGGGCCAATAACTAAAAATGAAAACCCCCGACCCCCGTCAATGTTTCCCCAAAAGTCCAAAAAATTGCAATTGGAAATTTCCAAATTAAGGGCAATTCCCCCACTTTCAAAAAGGTTTTAAGGGGAAATTGTGGGGGGTATTTAAAAATCAAACGGGGTTTAGAAGTCCTATAAATAGTGCCCCACCCCCGGGAATTTGGGGTCACGCGACTAACCCCCTTTAGGGAAAAAAAAACTTTTCACTTTTCCTTTTGGGACCCCCCCAATAAGGTACAGAGGCTGACTCTAAAGTAGGGCTTGGCCTCGAGTATGGGGGCCCGGGGAAGGGTAACACCCCCCGGGGGGAGTCCAAGGAATAAACCCAATTGGGGACCGGGCCCCTCTGAAGGGCCCGGGATGATGGGGTGTGGGGGGGAGAACCCGGGAGGTCCCAATACGAAGACCCAACCCCTTGTTTTTGGGCATTTTTGGGTCCCCACTTTTTGGCCCCTGCGGGGCCCTGGAAGTTTCATTTTTTTTTTTCCACCCCTTCTTCTTCCCCTTGTCCCTAAAGGACGGGGGAAAGGGGGGGATATCCCCAAAATTGACGGGGTGCCCCGGGGCCATAGAAAAACAAAAACCATGATAAAGGAAAACCACTGTCCACTGACAAAACCCTTCAGAAACACCCCCAAAAAATCACTTACAACCCAAGCAGTCTCGCCAATAATAAACCCAAACTGTAAAGAGGCGTAAAACAGTATCCCTTCGGGGGTTTCCTCAACCAACCGCAGCTTTCCCCCATTTATACTCCCCATTTCCCCAGGAAGCAGGATCTAAAAAAGCAATCAATTTCCCCAACCCCCTCCAAAAAGGGGGGGGCTTCCCAAGAAATTAAAAAAGAAATAGGTTTGGGAAATTTGGGAAATTTTTAACAAGGAGGGGGAATAAAAGCTAAAAAATCGCTAAAAATGATAGAGGATCCCCAGTTTTCAATGAACCAAAAGGGCGAAGTCGAATCGAAAAAAAACCCCCCAAAAACCCGGTTTTAACCCCGGGGGGGAAATTTCCCCGACTTGGAAAAGGGTAATTGAGGAAGGGGGAAACCCAGGGGGGGGGGAGGGGGGCATGGGGGGCCCCCGGGGAGGGATTTCCCGGGGGGCTAAGGGGGGGGCCGGAAAGGGGGTGCACGCTGGTGTGCTTGTGCTGAGAGTGCCGGGGGAAGGCGGCGGCGGAGGGTTGGGTGGCAGCCGGGGGGGGTAGGAAAATAAAAACTGAAAAAAAAACGCAGGGGGGGGGGGGGGGGGGGGAACACAAATTTTTCAGGGAACCCCCCTTGGCCAGGGGGCCCCGATGGAGTTTCGGAGAAATCGACCCCAATCTAAAAGGGAACCCGGCCCGGAGGGGCCCGGGGCCCTCGTCGGACGGGCCAAAGGGGGTTTTACCAGGGGAAAAACTTCCCGGGGCCCGGACCATCCCCGAGGGCCCCCGTAAATGGGGCCTTTGGGCCCGGGGGGGTTTTGTGATTGGTTTTGGGGGACAAAGATTTCCCCAGCAAATGGCAACCCCCGGGGGGATTTTCCCTACAATTTTACCCTGGAAAACCCAAGGGGGAAACCAAAAAAGGGAAGGGGGCCCCTTTTGGGGAACCCCAAAAGGCCAATTGGGGGGGCCCTTATTAAAAATTTTTAAAAACCCAATTTAAATGCACCCCTTTGGGGGTTTCTTGAAACCACACACAAACCCCCTAAACTTTAACCGCTAACGGTGGGGTAAAGAAAAACAAAATCATTGAACATAGGGGTTTGGGTAAAGGGGTTTACCCCCCTCACGAATGAGACCCCCTTTGGTTGGGTGTTTTTTTGGGCTGCAATCCCCATCTTAATTTTTTTAACATTATGTTTTTTGAATATAAGGGGCCCTCCCCAATTCTTCATGGAAACCAAAGGGAAAAGGGTTCTCCCAAAAAAATCAATTTTGGCATCAATCACCAAATTTTTAAGGGTTTTTTGGGTTTTTTGACCCAAAAAATGATCGACATAAGGGCAAAAAGATCCTTTTAATTTTTGGGGAATAGTGTTATTCTGCCCCCCCGATCTTGAACCCCTTTTGAGTGGGAAGCCCTTTCCCTTTGTACCCAATTTTTGGTTGCTTCAAACCCAAACCTTGGCAACCTTTAAAGATTGGAAGTTTTGGGTCTTCAAACCCGGGGGGGGTGAGACTAACAATTTTATGAAACCTTTAGAAAGGATCTTTAATCCCTTTGAAAAAATTTCATTTTTTGATTGAAGCTATCCAAAAAGGATAAGGGTTCTAGTTTTCAACCCGGGCAAACCCCCCCAAAAAAAACCTTAAATTGGGAAAAACCCCCCTTTTTCCCCAATCTTTCTTTTCCTACAACCAGCCTTGATCATTTCTTTTTTCCCAAACCCCCTTTTTTAAAATTTTTTTCCCCTTTTTCCTTTTTTCAAGTTCCCCTTTTTTTTCCGGGTAATTTTTGATTTTCAATGGCACCCCCCCCAACGGACCCCAACCGTCCCCCAAAAATATAAAAAAAGGAAAAAAACGGTGATTTCAACAAAAAATAAAGGACATTACCCCCTTTATGGGTTTTGTTTATATTTCTTGAAGGATTGTTATTTTTTCATAACTTGGGGGAAAGGGGGGGGGTTTTAAAAATTTTTCTTCGGCCCCGGGTTATTTGGGGGGGAAGGACTTTTTTTTTTAGTTCCCATTATTCTTAACTTGAGGGGTGGGGGGGAGAAGGGTCTTATTTAAAATTTCCCCCCTTCCCCCTTGGGGTTTACACCAAAATTTGGTACCTTCATTTCCCCCCTCAAGGGTTTTACCCACTCAAATCCCCAAGGTCCTTGGGGGCCCTTGTTTTTTCAAAAAAACATAAAATTTTCAACTAAGCGGGGGCTTTTTAAATACCGGATGCTTAGATTAAGTGAATACCAAAAGGGAAACCCAAATCCACCCCTTTGGAATTTCCCCGATTGGGGCTTCTTTTAATGTAAACTTTCACCCAAACCCCCGGGAAAAAAGAAATATCTGGTTTTATTAAACTCTGGGGACTTTTTCAAACCCTTGGTAAGAGGGGTTTGGATAGGGGGGGGTTGAGGCCTCTCCCCAAAATTTTCCCGGAGTTTGTATTAAAAAGCATAGATTGAAGTTAAAGGGGTTTTTCCCTCTAAAAACCCATTTTTTTTAGATTTTGGGGGGGATATATTTTCCCCCTTATCACAATATTCCCAATCTTTTTTTGACAAAGGGTCCCATTGTATTTTTAAATTTCTTATTTCCTTCAAATCATTTTGTGCCCTGTTTTAAATTTCTTGAAGATAGTTTGATTTCACTCTTGCTTGAAAAAAGAAACCCCAAATTTCTTAAAATAAACCCCATGGCAAAAAGATTTCCTCCCAAATACTATTATGGGGGGGGAAAAAATCCATTGAAGTAATTCATTACTCTTTTTGGTTACATAATCTTTTGTGGGTTTGGAATTGCTTTGCTTTCAGCATACCAATTTTCCTTTCAAACCCCCAAAACCTTTTCACCTTAACCCCCCTTTTTGCAATTTTTTTCAAATTAATCCCACATTCTAATTTTATCCAAAGCCAACCCAAAAATTTGGAAATAGAATTTTCAATCCTTTTTTGGGGGGGTCCATAAGTAAGGTTTTGTGCCCAAAAACCCCTTTAATTATTGAAATTTCAACTTTTAAAACACCCCATTGGGGGAATAAAATGGAAACCAAAACACAAAACCCCCGGGAAAAAAAGTTAACTTAAAATTAAAACAAAATTTATTTGTTGATCATTTTGATTGCCACTTTGCTAACCTTTAACTTTCTTTTAAATTTCCCCAAAAAAACTTTTTGCCTTCACATTTCTCAAGTTGGTAACATCCCGGGGGGGCCCGGGATAGGATGAAACCCTACAATACCCCTGATTTCCCCCGGGGTTGTATTCACCTCCCAACCTTGGGGGTTTCTTGTTGTTTGGGAACCCCCCAAAAAGGGGGGGCCCTTTCCTTGGGAAACATTTTTGAAACCCCAAAAACCTTTTTTTTTCTTCATTTGGGGACCAAAAACACTTTAAAATGGTCTACCCCTTTGGCCTTCTTGATAATAGTAGCTCATACAAATGGGCCCTTTTTTCTTGGGGAAGGGGTTTGGTTTATCTTGCAAACAAACAAATACCCCCTCCCCATCAAAATTTTCTTGGGTTGGGGTTTTAGTATTTTGATTGTCCATTGTTTTTTTCTTGAATAAATTTTTTCAATCTCAACCTTTTCCCTTTATTTTGGTTCTCCTTAACCCAAGCCCTCTTTCATTTTTATACGGGGGCTCATAAAAGTCCTTTTTAAATTGTCCCTTTGGGGAAAAAATTTCAAGGCCACTTGTAAAATTGGCTTTCATTAGCTTGGAATTTTTTTTAAAATTATCAATAATGCATCCTTGTTTTCTTGAGCCTTTTTTGAAATGGGTTGACTTAAGTGATTAGTCTTCCCCTTAGCTTTTGGGTTTTCTTTTCATCTTTTTTATATCATATTTATTCAAATCTTTTTCCCCTTGAATTGAATTTGCTCAAGGCCAATCACAATCAAGATTAAAAAGAGGTAGCACATCACATTAGCCCGGGGGATAGAAAAATTTTACAAATCTTTTTAACAATTCATTTTTACCACTAGTGTACCCCTTTCTTGCTTAATTTTTTGGACATCTTTTGCAATTTACCCTTTGTGGAGTTTTTTACCCTTTAATTATCTTTTTTCATTAGTTGCTTAAAGAGGTTTTTGGTCCCCTTGGGTAATGTAAAATTAAACCCTTTCAAAAAATTTTTGCACTATCAATGTGTCAACTTAAAAGTTTCCCGATCTGAATTTCATTTTTTACCCTTTTTTTTCCCCTTTTGATGCTAGCTATTTTTAAATTTTAATTATCATTAGGAAGGGCTTCTTTTACTAAACATTTCCCCCTAAGTAACTAACTCCTCTATTTTACCCTTTTTTTCACCCCTTGCCAGGGCAAGGGTTATAGGGAAGCCCCGGGATGAGGGAAAGGGGTGGCGGGGGGGAAAAAACCCAAACACCCAAAACGACCTTTCACTTCACTCCTATCGGGGGCACTGAGCCCAATTTTGGGGGCCCAAACCCCCCAATGGGGAACCTTCCATTTTTTTTTTGTAAAAATTTAGGTTTTTTTTTCTTCTTGTTTGGGTTGTCTTTCTTTTTTCTCACATTAGTCATTTACCTTTTTTTTGAACTTGTTTTTTTTTAAGTTCTTGAACTTGTCTTTTTCTTTGGGCAACATGATAGATCCAAGAGGGGCAATTAAGCACTTTATTTGGGGATTGCTTCCCTTTTGGGTTCTTAGAAAATTTCTTCTTATTTGGTCAAATTTGACCCACTCTTTGTTAAGCCCTTTAACATCGGGGGGCTTCCTCACCAGATGAATTGGCTTTTCACCCCTTTTTTACTTGCCCCAATAACAATTAAATTTTTTTCCTTCCCTTGGGGGACCCTTAACCCAATTTTTTCTCTTCTTTTTCTTTTTTTTTGGAATAAAAAGTACCCCCAATCTTCATTTAATTGGACTTGATCTTCCAAACTTGGTTGGGGGCACCGGGGGGTCCCCTTGGGGGACCCGTGCGATGGGGCCCCCTCTTCCAATTGGAAAGACAAAAAATTTTGCGTCCCAAACCGGCCGACGCCATTTGGTTGGCCCAAGTCCTTCAACTCCCACAAGAATTTAAGAGGGAATTTTTAATTTAAAGGTAACATAAAAAATTTTAATTCATGCCCCAAAGGGTAGTTCCTCACCTACATTTTCCCCTTTTGGTGGGCCCCAAAATGGTTGCCCAAGCCTTTAGGGGTTTTTTTAATTGCATCTTTGTAAATCCTTCCAAGTCAGGGAAAAAATTTTTTTTGCCTTGGCTTTTCTTCTCAAAGTTTAAAACCCAGAAATCATTTTGTTTAATTCCGATTGACCAGATTAATAAATTTTTTTTAATACCCATTATAAAAAATATATTTTTAAAATTATGTAATTTATTTGGGGAGCTAAAACCCTGAAGGGTTATTCAAAAGTTCCCTTTGGATTTTTGTAAACCAACTTAATATTAACCAAAAGTATTATTTGGGGGCTATTTTTACAATTCAAACAGGGAGATGTCAAACTAAAAAGGGGCACAGGAGACGGGGGTGACTCCCAACAAGAGAAATCTTTTCTGCTTATTTTTCCCTTAACCCTGAGATTGTGGTATTACTAAGAGTGAAACATCTTTTAACTAAAAACCTACTCCTTATTGGGGTTTTTATAAAGGGGTCTTTTGGGGGGGGGGGAAACATGCTATGAACAAGACAATCAAGTGGAATTTGCCCCTCTTTCGGAAAGAAAGGGTCACCATGTGTTGGGATAAACAAATGCGGGGAAATGCGGGGGAAGTTAACCCGGGGTTAAACCAAATGGGGAAAAGGGGAATAACTTTAAGGGTCATAGGGGTTCATCTGTTGACAAGCGATCATAATTGAGCCTTGCAAAGGGGCCCCTACAACAGTGAGTAAATTTGGGGCCATGTTTTGTTGCGGACCCATAGGTCCCCTTAAAAGGGGGGAACCTAATTGGGGTTGGCCCCAATTTGATTTTTTTGGGTTACTAAGGGGCCCCAAGGGGGGATCTGGGGCGCCTTAAAAAAAGGGGGGGGGGGCAGATTGATCCCCCTTTTTTGGCATTTTTGGGTCCCTCCCCACCTCACCCTTTTGCCCCTCGCGACCCAGGGGGGGCAACCTTCCCCCTGTACGTGGGGGATTCCTGGATGCCTTTGGGAGCAAAACGAACCGCCAAGGGGGAGGGGAAGGGAGACCAGCAACCACTCCCTCTGGACCGCAACTACATCAAGTGTCTTCCGCCATGGTCTGGGGGAATCCCAACCATAACTACAAGACCCGTTTTATGGGGGAAAAAAGTTTTGTTTTTCTGGTACAACCAAAATTTTCCTTCGTGGATCAAGATTTTTATCCCTTATTTTTTCAGATCAGATATTGATAGCGGGTTTTAGATGAAATTAACTTTGGTTCTTCTTGCTGCATGGGATTGATCAACCACTCGAGGGGGGGAAAATTCCCCCATCCATTAACAATACAAAAATCCCGTGGGGGGTTGGAGTCAATTAATTATCAAATTGAAACCTGGGGCATAACCGGGCGCGTGATCCTCGGGATAATGCATCATTAATCCCCGTCAATTTTTTCGATGAGACATCGATGAATTTTTCATAGTGATTTCCTAGAGGGGGGCGCCTTGCTATCTTCCAAAAAACCCTAGAATTGTTCAAAAGCCAACTTTTTTTCAGGGGTTGAGGGGTTGGTATGGCCCATTTATTGAAAATTTAATTTTTTTGCCCCACGGGGCTTTAAAACAACACCGGGGGCCATAGTTTGTCTTTTGATGTATTGGGCCCCGTGCCATCTTGATCTTGCATATTTAATTATATTTCTTGGGGGAAGATAGTTCTTGGGGGACTTATCACAAAAAGGGGGGTCACACGTGGATCCTAGAGATGAAGATCCCCAAAAGGGGGAAAAGAGGGGAAAGGGGAAACCCCCATTATTTAAAGGGGCCCTACCCCAATCCTATTGGGGGGAATGTGTTTTTCAATTTTTTTTCTTTTTTGTTGTTTGTTTTTTTTTTTTTGTCAATAATATATATAAATAAAATGATCCCTCACAAATTTTTTAAAGGGAATTTTCCCCCAAAACCCTTCCTCACGGTCCCTTTACGATTGGGGGGGTCTATTAAATTGGGGGGCCATGATTTTTCCTTTTACAGCGGGGCGGTCGAACACTTACAACAAAAGGTTTTGGGTTTCTTGAAAAAGGTTACCTAAAAAGTTAGGGGCCTTGAAGCTTGGGGGGGTTTACAACATAAAAGCGCCCAAAAAACAAAATAGTAAATTTTTTTAGCAAAAATGTTGCTTACCCCACCATGCTTCTAGCGGGGATGCAAAGTTTTACAGTTAAATTGTTAGTTGTGGGGTTTTTAAACACAAATTTAATTGGGGGGTTTGGGTTTTGGGGGAGTATGTTTTTTTTTCATATAAATTTTTCCCCCTTTTATGGAACATTTTCTTAATATTTTTCATTACTTTTGTTTTTAATGGGCCCCCAAAAAAAAACCTTTTTTTTGCGTAAACTTGAAAAAAAATTTAAAGGGGAAAAAAATTGGGGGTTGGATCCCAACCGGGGAATGTTCTTGGGGGAAAAAAAGGGAAAAATTTAAAACCCCCCCTTTAAAAAGATAACCTATGAAATGCGCCTGCTCAAGGGAAAAACCCCTTCAAAAAAGGTGATTTCGATCTTAAGGGGGGTTTCCTTTTCTTGCTTTTATGAAACCATCACAATGCATTGCAAAAATCTTTTTACGAACGAAAAAACTGGCGCTTGAAAAATTTTCCCAAAATCAACGAAACAAAAAGGGTTAAAATTTTTCAAGGCGTTTTTAAAACCCCAACTGGGTGGGGGCCCCCTTAGGCCACAAAATAAAAATGGGTTTTTTCACTAAAGGGGTTTGGGGAAACAAAGGGTTTAAAATTTGGGCCCAAAATTTCAACATTTCAAATTTTTGCGCTTTTTTCCCCCCATTTTTGGAAACTTCATCTCAAAATACCAAAAATGGGGGAGAACTTGAAAGAATTGTGTGGCATCTTAAAAAATAAACATATCAAAAAACACACAGTACCAATTTATGGCGGCCAAAACAACCCCAATTTTAAAAAAAAGGGGTGGGGGGAAAAGGGGAAGGCAAAGATGAAATCTCTAAAAAAACCCTCCTCCGGGACCCAAAAGGGTAAAAGGCCCCCTGTGAACAATATGCTTTCTTTAAAGGGGGAAAAGGGCACTAAAGGGGGAAAACCCAAACTTCGGGGGTCCTTTTAAAAAAAAATGGGGGGATAAAGGGGACCCCCCCGCGGGTTGTACCTTATCTTTTTTTTTACAGACTTTTTTCTCCTGTTCTTACATTAACCCCTTGGGGATTTGATACCGATCGTTTTTTTTATATTTGAAAAAAAAAATTCGGGGAAAGGGAAGAATAAACAAAAAAGGGAAATTTTATTTCCGCGGGCAAAAAGCAAGAGTTTTCGCAAGAACGGGGACGATGCAACTTCACCTCCCCCCCAAATTTATTGGATTTTAAAATTTTTTTATTTTTTTCCCATTTTTAAACAAAAAATTGTGCACCTTTATTTTTTATTTAAGGATGGTTTTTTTTTGCATAAAAAAAATGGTTGTGTGATCCAAAGAATAAAAGTTTGTGGGTTTTGCAAACCTTTTGGGGAAGGTTTTTTTTATTTTAAATTTTGAGATACACCAACCCCCCAATTTTAAACAAAAGGGCCCCGGGTTTAAATTTTAATTTTTACATATTTTCATTGTGGGGTTTGGGGCATTAAAAAAGAAACGCATAAAAAAGGGGTCCATGATATGGGCCCTTTTACTTCGTTTGTTTTTTTAAAAAATACAACATTTTAGGGTTCCCCTACAAGATACCAAAGGGGCATTTAAAAAGGGTTTCCTGAGAGGGCCTGACTTTTTAAAATCGACATACATGTATTGGGCCAAAAGAGCACACACTAAGGGATTTCAATACTTTATAATTTTTTCTGATGACTTTATAGATAGGGAAAAAATTTTCCCCCCAATAAAACATAAAAAATCCCCCCCCCCCCCCCCCCCCCCCCCCCAAAAATTTAAAAGTTCAAAGAATTTTTGAATGAATAAAAATTTAACTGGGGGGAAAATTTTTAAACCTTTCGATCTATCGAGGAGGAATATTTTAGCCCTGATTTTGCAATCACTAAAAATTGGAATTTTTCCACACTTTCGCCACCTTTAACCCTCAGGAAACGGGGTGTCCCAGCGACATAATCACCTTTTTTGGACATGGTTCGGGCCCCTGATGACCATCAACCTACCCTCTCTTTTTGGGGGGGCGCTCAAAAAAGCCGCTTTCACATTAAAGGGGACTGCTAAATCCGATCAAACCCATATAGATAGGTGGGAAAAACCCATTTTTCTTTTCTAAAAATTTGGGGGGTTTTTAAGTTTTTAAAAAAAAAACTTATTTCAATAAACTTACACCCCCAATCGGGGGAAATTTTTTTTTCGGGGGTATCCAAAGGAAACTTTTGGGGATTAATTTTACAACCGTCAAGGGGGGAATTTTTTTTTCTCGGAAATGTTTTTTTTTGAAAAAGTTTTTTAAAAAAGAAAAATTAGAAAAAAGGGGGGCTTTAAGAATTCAAATAACCAATAGGAAATTAAAAACCCCGAGTGTATAAGTACAAACAAGTTGAATACCTTGGCAAAAAAAACACCAACCCCAACCATAAGGTCAGCCCAAAAACCTGAGGGAAAATGGGGGGGTGTTTTTTTTAACTGAGAACCTCAACATACACGGGGGCAATATGGCCAATTCCGAAAAGGCAAAAAGGGGCCCCCAGATCCAGATAGTTTTTTAAAAAACAAGTTTTTTTCTTGGTTGCCCCCCCATGGGGGTTTAAAACCCCCTTTAGTGCAAAGGGGGAAAAAAAAAAGAAAAAGGGGGGGGGAAACGTTTTCCCCTCTAAACCCCGACTTTTTTTCAAAGGGTTTTTTTTGGGGGGTTCAAGATTGACCTTTCACGAGACTTTTCGCCGGGACGATCTTAAATCTATCTGGATACTAGCAAAATGCTCCTATTTTTATTTTGAATTTTTTGGGGGGGTGGGTGTTAAAAAAACCCCTTTCCCCCAAAAAAAATTTTGGGGGGGCTGATATGAAAACCTAAGGGGTTTTTTTTTCCAATAAAAAAAAAAATATCAAGCACAGAAAACCATTTATGGGTTAAGCAAGCATCCGGGGTTGGAACAAATTTGTTTTTAAAGAAGATCAAAGGGGTTTTTTTCCCTCAAAAAAAAGAAAACCTTGGGTTTTCAAAAAGGGAAATGGACGCTGTTGTATTTCAATCTTGTATTTTGACATACATTGATTTTGGGAAAAAAAAATTTTCCCATTTGCCAAAAAATTTTTAAAACTTCAGAATAAAAAGTTTTTTTTTTAAGGAAATTTTTGGAAAACAACATCATTTTTGGGCATCAAAACTTTAGAAAATCCCAAAAAACTTTTGGGGGAATCAAGAGACAACATTGACAAAGGGGTTTTAAACCAACATGGGAAAAATTTCCCAAAAAAGGGTTTTTGCCCATTAAAATTTTTATACGTTTAAAAGAAAAACATGCCTTCGATAGCTGATGGGAAACAAATTTAGTAAGGTTCCAAAAAGCTTTTTATTTTTCCCTCAGTACACCAGATATGTCCGCCCAGATGTCTCATAGCTCTAATGTTCGACAGGGACCAAGCCAATTTTCCCGGTGAAGTCACTGGAAAGCTTTTTAAAAAAAATTTTTTAATACTTTAAAAAAAATTAAAAATGTGTTTTTCCCAAACATAGGTAATGAGGACCGTTTTAAAGGTTTTAAAACCCCCGCTATTTTTCCCAAAATCTTAAAGGGGGTTTTTTATCCAATCAGGGGTTTTTTTTTTAAAAATAAAAAGGGGGTGCGGAAAATTTGGGAAAATTCCAAACGGGGACGGGGAAATGATTCTACAAACAAAGCCAGTAAAAATTTCACTTTTTTGCCCCCACAAAGGGGAAGGGGGGTTTGGGTGAGGAGGTTCCCATTACCCTTGGGGGGGTTTTTTTAAAAACCCCGGCCCATTGAAATATACATTTGGGCAAAAATGGGGAATAGCCAGGGAAGGGGCCAAGGGGAAAAAAACCCAAAAAAACAAACCTTATTGCGGGGAATTTTATCTTTTTCGGGTTCGTGGTCGAGAGAGATCAAAATTTCAAGGGTACATACGGTTTTAATGTTTCAATCCTTTGACAAAACTCTTCCACCTAACAAAGGCCCCACTTTAGGGGGATGGGGTTAAAATCAAGAATTAAAATCCCATGCAAAGGGGGGTTAAAGGGAAAAACCCCAACAAAACTTAAAAATAATTTCCCATTTTAACCTTTTTTTTTAAAAAAATGTTTTTTTTTTTTTAAAATCCTTTTTAACAAATAATTTTATTGAAAATTAGGGGAATTTTTTTGGAACTCCCAAATTTCCTGAAAAAATTTTTCTAAAAATTTTCCCCGGGCGGGATTTTTGGGAAGACCCTTTAATATTTTTTCCACACATTATTTGTTGATCTATTTTTACAATTCATAGAATGAATTCAAACTAAAAATTGGGGAAAAGGGGAGACATGAGGGTGGGCTGACCCAACAAAGAAAACTCTATTCTGTCAAGTATGTTATTCCAAACCTGAATTGGGTATGTCCAAGATTTTAAACATCACTTTGGGGCAACAAAAAGCCCCCCCCTTTTTTAATTTTTAAAAATGGTCGTTGGGTTTGGGAAAAAGCTATAGACTAACAAACAAATGGGGAAATTTTCCCCCCCTTCGGGGAGAGATTCACTAACCCCTCTGTATTGGGTCAACAAATGCTGGCCCTGCTGGGGGTTTAAAGTTTAAACCCCCAGTTGAACCAAAATTTTTTATGGCAAAGGGAAAAACTTTACATGGGATAGTGGTTTTTTTATATGACATACGATGCATTTTGGGGGAAAACCCTTGCTAAAAGGCCGCTACAAATATTTGGGGGGGGTAAGAGTACTTTGGGGGCCCCCCTAGTAGCGGAGCCCAAGGGTCGCAAACCCTTTAAAGGGGGAAGCCCAATTTGGGGTTTTTAGGGTTTTGGGGGTTCTAATTGGGGGCCCCCAACTTGGGGGCTCGTTGGACCCCAAAATAAGCAAGGGTTTTGGGGCGGGGCCAATTACCACCCCCTTTTGGGACTCCCCCCCTCCCCACGCTCGCCCTTTTTCTCCCGCACCTACACCGGGGGGCCCAAAACTTCCCCCCTTAATGTGGGTTTTCCCCGAGGGGGCAAAGGGGCAAAGGTGAACCGCGCGAAGGGACTTTGAAAAGGGCGACCACCCAACCGCACTCCGCTCGACCCCAGCTACATCAATCGTCTTCCCGCCCCTACGCTCTGGTAAACCCCAACCATAACTAGCAGAAACCTTTTAGAGGCAAAAATTTTTTTTTTCCCCCGGGGGAAAAAACAACCTCGTATTCCTTCACAAAAAGGACTCAACAAACATGGGTTTTCCCCTAGGAAGGGTTTTGCACACCGAGACCACGCCTCAAGGAGGGCCCCCATCTCACTTTCCCCAAACGGGGAAAAACACCCCTCAAACAGGTGGGGGTCCATCCCCATAAAACATTCTCTGCTAAAGCCTAAATTTAGGGCCAAACCCTTCTCTAACCAATTGAAAAAATCTAATGCCCCCAAAAGGGGGGGGTTGGGGGGTCTTTTTTTAAAATTTTAAAACTATATTTAAAAACCCATTTAAAAGCCAATCACCCCCCAGGCCCCCCCCAATGTGTATCCTAACTAGAAAGCAATAGCAACAAGGAAAATTAAAGACAACCAAGGAATTCAGTAAATAAAAGAAAAGGGGGGAAATAAAAAGTAATAAACGGGGAAAGAATTTTTATAAATTTTTTCCCGGGGATCAAGGTTCGACACCCCCCTAGCCTTTGGGACCCTCCAAGGAACTCCCCCTCACCCCCAATAAGTCTCCTACGGGGATTTTTTCCCACTCCCCGGCCGGGAATCCCCACAATGATCACAAAGCTTGAAAGGGCCCGACAATCTTCCCACCTTTCCCCAAACCTCCGAACCCTAGGGGTTTCAACCCCAAATAACAACCAAGACCTTCATTTTACCAACTCAACTAGGAAGGGGTGGTCACACAATCACCCTAATCACTCAGGGGGAAAACAAATGAACTCTCTCAAATCCCTCTCACTAGGAATTGCTCAAAAAAAAGTCTCAAAAAGGTCCTCAAAAAAACCAATGGCCAAGAACCTTAAGGAAAGGGGAACAAAAATTTATCCCCCCCTTTTCGAAACTATTTTTTTTTTCCTTTATTTTTTCCATTTCTCGGGCCCCGGGACTATCCGGGGTCACACCACCGGACAAAGGCAACTGGCCACCGCACTTCACCATTCAAACTTCCAAAAAACGGGCCCGCCCAGCCACCCATGGCCACGCCCGGTTTGGGGACCGGGGGTCTTAGGGGCCCAAAGGGTCACTGCAATGCACCCCGGGGACCACAAAACCCGGGCCCCGGTCCCTGGCCCCGAGCAGGGCCAGACCAGGGTGCCAGGGGATCCCCCTTTTTCTCTGACAAAAGCGTGGACTACGGACCTTTTTTTGGGTGTTTCCCCCCGGGCGGGAACCCACCCTTCTATTCCGGTCCCTTTGGACGGGGTTCGGAGCCTTTCACAAAAAACTTGCCTAAGAGGGGGCCTTTGACCACCCCTTTGGGGTCCACCCTCCTGCAGACGGTCCAAGCCTTTTTTTTCCCCCCCTGTTTTAACCTTTTTACTAAGATTCCCCCTGGGGTTTTGCTCCTACCATCTCAAGGGCTATTAGCGGGGTTTTTGGGCTATTTTCAAGTTCAACACCTCTTCCCCCAAATTTCCTATAACCAAACCCCCTACCCCCTTTTATACGGGAAAGGAAAAAAAAAAAAGCCCTTCTATACTTGTCCCCCCTCTCACACCTTTTGGCACTAAGAAGCCTATCTTCCCCTTAACTTAACCTTTAAAAATGAAACATTTCCATTTGGGGGGGATGATTATCCTTTTAACCCCCTTTTAAACACCTTTTTGACCCTCAAAAAATTTTTTCCCCGCAAAAACCGTTAGTCATATACAGTATTGTCTTAAAACGCCAAACCCAAAAGACCATGTTCTTTAAACAAAACAACACTCACTGCAATGCTTTTACAAAATTTTTAATCTGTTGCTTGCTTTAAACATTTTTAACTTCTTCACACTTCAAAATTTTTTCCAACCATTTAAACCAACCCCTTTGGGGATTACTAAATTAACATATTAATTACCTGAGAAGGTTTTTCACACAAGATATCTTTTTGGAAATTAAGTATAAAAAACTTAACTCGCTTCCCCCCTACAAAAGGTTTTTTTATCGAGGGTTTTTTAAGTTCCCCCCCAATTTTTTTTCGCTAGAAACTCCCACATGTATATTTTCCTAAAAAAACCCCAAAAATGAGGGGAAATCAAAGTGCTTGGGGCGAGGTTTTAACTGGGGTTTTTAGAATTTAGGGGCCTTTCCCCTTATCACAAAAAAGGAAATCTTTTAAAGCAAAAACCCCCCTAATAAGTAGGGTTTGGGGGCTGTATAAGATTTGTGCAAAACATCCCTTTTGGGATTTTCCCCCCTTCGGGGGAAAAACAATGCCACACATTTTGTTTTCCCAGGGGACCAAAAAACAAGTAATCTTCCTAAAAAATGGCAACCCCGAGTACTTTCCTATAACCTTTTCACCCCCATAATAAAACAAACCAAAATAAAGGACCCTTTTTGGGTCCCCAAAACCAAAAAGGGGGGTGCCCATTACCAAAGGGGTTTTTTAACCCGCACAAAAATGCAAAACCCCTTGGGGGTTGCTTAAACCAACAAAACATACACACACAAACATGATTTCTGGGCCCAGATGGGGTGGGGTAAAAAACTACCGATCAAAAGCGGTAAAGGTTTGGCCCTATGGGTTTCCCTCCCTCATCGAACGAGTGCCCATTGGTAGGCATGGGGTTTTGATTGCTTGCAATCCTCCATCTTGAATTTCTTGACAAAATCATAATTACTTCTCTTGAGATATAAGGTCCCTCCATCAATTGCTTCACTTGGAACTAAGGAAAGTTAGTTTTCCCCCATCATCGACATCTCAAACCCTCCTTGGCATCAATCACCAAAACCCTTGCTATATCTTGGTTTGTTGACCCAAATAAATGTCATCGACATACACTTGCAAACAAAATCTCTTCTCTAGCCCCTTGGTGAAGATTTTGGTATCCCTTTCCCATCTTAAGCCCTTCTAAGTACGAAACCCTTAGCCTCCAACCGACTCTTGGAGCTTGTTTCAATCCAAAAGAGTGCCTTGGACAACCTATACACATGATTAGGACAATTTGGTTTCAACCCGAAGGTTGTGAGACAAAAACAATTCATTGATGAAACCATTTAAAAGGCACTCTTCACATCCATTTGAAAAAGTTTAAATTTTGTGATGGAACATATGCCAAAAGGTACAAGGGCTTCTAGTCTTGAAACCCGTGCAAAGGTCCTCCCCAAAATCCAAGCCCAACTTGGGAGAACCCTTTGCCACATTTTGCCTTGTTTCTCCCCCAACCCGGCTTAAAATTCTTTATTCTTGTTCCTAAACACCCACTTGTCCCAAAAATGATTCTTGCTCCTTTGGGCTTTTTTTCTACTAGGTCCACCCTTCGTTCCGGGTAAGTTTTTTAAAAACCTTCCCATGGCTTCACCCCAATCCATTCCAATCACCTCCACACTAGAAGGCCAACAAAGGAAACAAAAATGATGCTCAACATAAGAAGCATCTAGATCGATTTTTTCCCCCCCTTGAGGGACCCCTATGATGAGGTCTTGTGGATGAGCTTGAAGCAGGTGAATCTTCTATCAATCACTTGGGAAGGTTGTGGTGCATAAAACATCACTATTTGACCTCCAAATCTTGAGAAAGGTATCTTCTTGTGCTTCCGTCACTTGTTTTCTTCACACTTGAGGCATGTGGGGTGGAGAGGGTCCTTGATTTGCTTCTTCTTCAACTTCTTCCCCTCGGGTTTGGCACCAACACATTTTTCTTCAAAAAGCCCCCTCAAGGGTTCATCACCTACATCATCAAGATTCTCATGCCTCTTGAAGCCATTAGTTTCATCAAATCCAAGCCCTAGTTTTTTCCCCAACTAGCCGGAGGCTTTGTTTAAATCTCGATATCCCCTTGGTTTTTAAGTGAATACCAAGTAAAAACCAATGTCACTTCCCTTTGGAACTTGCCCAAAGTTTGCACTTCTTGTAGATTTTACACTTTGCATCCAAACACTGAAGAAGATATATCTGATTTCTTCCCTCACAAGCTCATAGGGGGTCTTTTTGAGAACCTTTGGGGCAAAACCCGTTGCCCATAGCAAGCGGTGTTGATTGCTTTCGGCCCAAAACTTCCAGGGGGTTTGATTCATCAACATTGATCTTGCAATGTGATAGTGTCCGGGTTTTTTCTCTCTACTACACCCTTTTGTGGAGGGGTATAGGTGGCGGACACCTCATTTTTTTTTCCAACTTCATCACAATAATCTCAATCTTGTTTTTACAAACTCGGGTCCCATTGTCAAATTCTATCTTCTTGATCTTCACATCAAACTCTTTTTTGGGCTCTAGTTTCAAACTTCTGAATATTGATTGAGTCTCTCCCTTGTCTTGAAGGAAAACACCCAAGGTACCTAGATAGTCATCAACTACCACCAACAAAAGAGATTTCCACCAACTAGCTTAGGTGGTAGGTCCAAATAATCCATGTGAATACTCTATGACTCTTGAGGTTACAGAAAGCTTTGGTTGGATGGGGGTTTGCCCCCTTGCTTGCTCGCTTACATGCACTACAAAGTTTTCCTTTTTCAAACCCACATCCTTCACACCTCTAACCATCTCCTTCTTACAACTTCTTTTCAAGGTTACTTTCCCCATCCTAAACTTCTTTTGCCAAGCCAACCCAAAGAACTCTTGGAGAAAACATGTTTGCAAACTACTTCATTTGAAAGAATCCACTAATAGAGGGTTTTGTGCCTAAACCCTTTGAATATCAATATGAATCTTCAATCTTGGTCACAACCACCTCATTGGGGTGAAGAACATTAACCCGAGATCACTAGTTGACCAACCGAAAGCAAGTTGAAGCTCAATGATTGCACTAACAAGACATTTGGATATTGATTGATCATTGGAGATTGGCCCTTTGCCTAAGCCTTGCACTTTGCCCTTTAGTTGTCCCCAAAGGTAATCTTTCTTGCCCCCTTTACAATCTTTCTCTAGTTTGTGAACATCCGGAGTCACCGGTCAAAATGTTGAGGCATCCCTATCAATCACCCTTGACTTCCACCGGTCTTTAATTCACCTACACACAAGCAACTTGAAGTTAAGCTTGTTTTGGGAACCCACACTTGGCAGGTCCCATACCTTGTCCACCAACCCTTACAACCCATACAATTTGGCTTTTCTTCATCTTAGGACCGAGAAACACAAGTAGGGGTCTACCCTTGGGTCCTTGTTTTATATTAAATGGGCATCATGCAAAAGACCTTTGTGCTTGGGGGAAAAGGCTTGGGGGGTGGAGTCTTGCATTGGAATTAAAATGACCCTCTTGACCACATCCAAAGCACTTTTTGGGCTTGGGTTTGGTTTTGTCATGTTGTTCCTCATGGGCCTTGTTCTTGTTGTAGTTCTTAGTTCTACTTGACCTTGGCCTTCATGATTTGGTTCCCTTAACCCAATGTTAGACTTGTCGGTCCTTCATGATAGTGTTTTAAGACTCACTTTGGAGTTGTCCCTTGTGAACTTCTCCATTCCATTGCAAGCTTGATCTTCTCAACCTTAGCTTTGCATTCTCTTCTTTGACGAGTTGATCAAGGTGATTGCATCTTTGTAATCTTGCTTGGCTGACTTGATGGTGAATGGCTTTTTGCCTTGAGGTTTGATTAGCTCTTCCTTGACTTGGAGTTTCCTTGCCTCATCTTCACATATCATCAATTTTTCACCCAACTACCTTCTTGCCCTTGCCACTTAGCATTTTGCTCACTACAACTTCACAAGCAAGTCCTCACAAGAGTTGCTAAATGACACTTAAAACCGGGTTAATAGCAACATTTACAAGATCTTTTTGTAAGCAATTAGTTAGCTATCACAAGGGCCTGTTTCATTTCTAACTTGGTTGTAGTCATTTTTAGCAAGTTGTATCTTGTATGGACTCTTGTTTTGACCCCCAAGTTTAAACATGTTTCTCATTAGTTTTCTTGAGTGAGTTTTGAGCTTCCTAGTGCTAGATAAGAGATTTTTCTCAAGCTTCAAATCTCATTAGCACTAGAAAAGGGTCATCAATTTTTGCATCAATTATCGTTGGCTTTTTCTAGTGATTCACTTTTAGCTTTAACTTCCTAAGACTTAGTGTATTTTTGCAAATCACAATTGGCTCATCATGGGAAAGGTGCCTCAAACTCATCATCACATCGTCACTAGAGTACCTCACCCTCTTTAAATCCTCTTTTTGTACCTTCTTGTCACCTTTAGCCATGAGCATAGGTGTGTAAGGATGACCCCCGAGTTGATGGGGGTGGCGGTGGAGTAGATGCCCCCATCACCAAGGCGGCCACCTTCTCACTTCACTCTCACCTCCGGACAGTCACTTTGTCTTCAATGTGGGTGACCAATCACCAACAATGTAGGCTTGCCATCTTCTTAACTTGTAAGTTGAAGTTCTTCTTCTTCTTGAATGGCTTGTCATCCTTTCTTATACTCATCACTTGACTCAACTTTTTTTGCCCTTGTTATACTTGAACTTTTGTTGAATTTCTTTTCTTTTACATGTTTTTCTTCTTTTCGGGGCAAGCAGAGCCCGGTTCCAATTTGCCACAATTGTACAATCCATCTTGGAGAAAGGCTTTCCCTTTAAGAGCTTGGAAGAATTTCTTTTTCTTTGAGTCAAACTTGACTCCTTTCTTTTTAGTTCTCAACATTTTGTTTCTTCTTCACCATGAGAGCGAGGCCTCATCATCCTCTTCATCACTTCCCCTCTTTACACAATTTGCATCTTGTACTTCTCCGAGGGGGGAGGCCTTGAGAGCCAAGTCCTTCTTCTCCTCCTTCTCTTTTTCTTTCTTCTTGAGAGGAAGAAGAGAAAACCATCACCAATCTTCAGTCATCTCATGGGCATTGATCTTGCCCAAGATTTGTGTTGTGTAACGGCAAGAGGGCCCCCTTTGGGGAAAACCATGACGATGTGTCCATATTCTCAATGGGCAAGACACAAAGAATCTTGCGCACCACATCGGCCCCGGGGCCATTTGGTTGAGACCAAACCCATTCAATTCTTCTACAATAATGTTAAGACGTGAGTACATTTCATTTGCATTTTCATTTCCGTGCATGGAAAAGAATTGAGCTTAGCCATGACCAAGTGATAGCATTCCTCACCTCACTCTTTGTACCTTCGTGAAGAGCACAAATAGTGGTCCACAACTCAAATGCGTCTTGGCATTACGCACTCGTTGAAGACATCCTTGCAAATGCCACGAAAAAGAATGTTCTTTATCTTGGCATTGTGCTTATCAAAGTTGAGGTCCTCCGCGAAGAGAGTGCCTCCCTTTGTGGGGGCATTGAGCACGCCCACGTCAACGGCCTCTAGATAGGCTTCCATACGAACTTTCCAATAAGGAAATCGTCTCCATTTAAACATGGGAGGGGGTCCATCCCCATGGGGCATCTTTCTCTAGGCGTGAAGCCTAATTTAGAGCAAACCTTGCTTCGATCCAATTGAAAGGGTCAAGATACCCAAAGGGGGGGGGGGGAATTGGGCTCTTTTTTAAATTTTTAAACAAGAATTAAACCTATAAAGAGCCAATCAACCCCCTAGTACCTACGCTTGTGTGTCCTACTAGAAAGCGGTAGCAAGTCAATAGAAAGCGAAAACTTCCTACACAATTCTAGTATGAATTGAAAGACAAGTGCGGAAAGTAATGCGGTAAGAAAAAAGCTAGGGAAAGAGATGCTTGACACGGCAATGTTTTGCCAAGGTATCGAGGAGTCGACAACCCCCCCTAGTCCCGTTGAGCACCTCGCAAGGTACAGCTCCCCCTCATCCCCGCAAGGGATAGTGCTCTCTACGGGGTGATTCTTCGCCAACATCCGGCTCGGTGAATCGCCCAACCCCGATCACAATGTCGATGAAGAAGGGCCGCTGAAAAATCCTCTGGCGATCACCTTCCTCCAAGCACCACCGGACCATCTAGGTGATGTCGATCCACCAAGAGTAACAACCTCGATCATCGCTTGACTCACTCAAGCTTCACAACTAGAGGATGCACACTTGAACTCTTGGATGAACTAGAGGAGAGGGTGGATGGATTCGCGAATCAATCTCTCACTCTGGGGCTTTTGCTGTCTTCCCAACCTCTCAACAAACTCAGCAACTAAAATTTGGCAAAGGCAAGGTGGGAAGGAAAGGGGTTGGCTATAAATAGCCCCCCACACAAAACTGCCTCGGGCTGGAAAAAAGCACAACTTTTAATTTGGGCGATGGACGCTCCGTCGCATGCCCCAAACGGCTAAAACTGCACAAAGTTTGGGGCGACGGACGCTACACGCCTAGGCGACGGACGCTCCGTCGCAAGCCCCAACGGCTATCTCTGACAGGATTTCCAGCGACGGACGCTCCGTCGGAGGGCGACGAACGTTCTTCCCAGCGTCCGACGCTATACTCGGGCTCGGCTGAAAAACACCCTCACTGGAAGCCGACAGACGCTCTCCAAGCGTCCGACCCCTGCCGACGGACGCTGTCCGTGGGACCTTGAAAAAAATTAGCCAGAAAAAACAGGGCCACTGGTAGGACCGACGGACGCTGGGGACTCAACCACCCAGCGTTCGACACCTTTGTCTGACGCGAGGGATAGCGTCTGACCCCTCCGTCAAGTGTTCGTCGCCCACGAAAACAGGCCTCTCAACTTTGTTTTTCGTCGCGATGAATATGGAAGTTGTTCTAGGCTATCTTACGGTCACCATAGGCTTGCTTAGAGCTAAGGAAGACAAGTGTGCACCACACCTAAGTCATGAAGCTTTCCTAAGTCAAGCTACTAGTCTCAACCCCTCTTAATAGTACGGTCAAAGATAAAATAGAAGCCCTATCTATTTCTAAGTGCCCTTCATCACCTTATGGCACTTAGCCTAGTATTTTAGGGTGTTCATCATGTCTCTTCGAAATCTGAAACGATATCCATCTTGAGGCTAAGTGATGACCATTTATGCCCATTTCATGTTGATCACTATGGCTAAGCTACACATAGCCTCTGCAAAACACACGTTAGCCATAATAATCGCTAATTATCGTTAATCACCGAAAACCAACTAGGGCCATGATTCTTCATTCACCTACACACAAGCAACTTGAAGTTAAGCTTGTTGTTTGGGAACCCACACTTGGCGAGGTCCCATAGCCTTGTTCACCAACTCCTTAGCAACCCATAGCACTTTGGGCTTGTTCTTCATCTTAGGACCGAGAAACACAACTAGGGGTCTACCCTTGGAGTCCTTGTTGATGACGAAGTGTGCATCATGAGCAAAAGTCCTTGTATGCTTGGCAAGGTATTGGGAGGTGGAGTCTTGCATTGGAACTCAAAGTGACCCTCCTGACCACATTCAAAGCACTTCTTGGGCTTGGGCTTTGGTGTGTCATAGTTGTTCCTCATGGCCTTGTTCTAGTAGTAGTTCATTGCTTCTATCTTGACTTTGGCCTTCATGAGTTGGTTCTCCTTGAACCCAATACCGGACTTGTCAGTCTTCATGATGGTGTTCATCAAGAGCTCACTTTGAAGTTGTGGCCCTTGGTGAATCTTCTCCATTCCACTTGCTAGCTTGATCTTCTCAACCTTGAGCTTTGCATTTTCATCTTTGAGAGAGTTGATCAAGGTGATTGCATCATTGTCATCTTGCTTGGCCGAGTTGATGGTGAAGGCTTGTTGGCTTTGAGGTTGATTAGCTCTTCCTTGAGCTTTGAATTCTCTTGCCCCATCTTCACATAGTCATCATACTTATCGGCTTCAACTACCTTCTTGCCCTTGCACTTAGCATTTTGCTCACTAGCACTTCATCAAACAAGTCCTCACAAGAATTAGCTATATGACACTTTACAACCGGGTTAATAGCAACATGTGTAGCAAGATCATTTGTAAGCAATTCATTAGCTACCACAAGTGTGTCGTGTTCATTTCTAACTTGGTTGTAGTCATCTTTTAGCAAGTTGTATCTTGTATGGAGCTCTTGTGATGACCTCTTAAGCTTATCATGTTTCTCATTAGCTTGCTTGAGTGAGCTTTGAGCTCCCTAGTGCTAGATGAGAGAGACTTGTTCTCAACCTTTAAATCATCATTAGCACTAGACAAGTCATCAAGTTTAGCATGCAAGTTACCATTTTCTTTCTCTAGAGTTTCACTTTTAGTTTTGTACTTCCTAATGAGCTTAGTGTATTTGTTGCAAATTACAATTAGCTCATCAGAGGAAGGTGCCTCAAACTCATCATCACTATCATCACTAGAGATAGCCTCATCATCATTTTCCTCTTTTTGTACCTTCTTGTCACCTTTAGCCATGAGGCATAGGTGTGTAGAGGATGACCCAGAGATGATGGAGGGGGTGGTGGTGGAGTAGATGATCCAATCACCAAGGCGGCCACCTTCTCATCTTCACTCTCATTTTCGGATGAGTCACTAGTGTCTTCAATGTCGGTGAGCCAATCACCAACAATATAGGTTTGACATCCTTCTTCTTCTTGAATGGCTTGTCATCTTTCTTCTCCTCATCACTTGACTAATCTTTGTTGCCTTTGTTGTACTTGAACTTGTTGTTGAATTTCTTATTCTTGTACTTGTCTTTCTTCTCTTCAGGGCAAGCATGAGCAAAGTGTCCAAGCTTGCCACAATTGTAGCAATCCATCTTGGAAGAGGCTTCCTTGAAGAGCTTGTGAAGAAATTTCTTCTTCTTTGAGTCAAATTTGACTCCATTTTTGTTTAGCCTCTTCAACATCTTTGTTGTCTTCTTCACCATGAGGGCGAGGTAAACTATCATCCTCTTCATCACTTGCGCTCTCATACACAAGTTGCATTTTGCTCTTCTCCGAGGGGGATGCCTTGAGAGCCAAGTCCTTCTTCTCTTCCTTCTCTTTTCTTTCTTCTTGAAGGAGGAAGAAGAGCTACCATCACCAATCTTCATGTACATTTCATGGCATTGATCTTGCCCAAGACTGTGTTGGTGTAGCGGCGGAGAGGTCCCCTTGGTGAAGCACCATGACGATGTGGCCATACTTCTCAATTGGCAAGACACACAAGATCTTGCGTACCACATCGGCCGCGCCATTTGGTTGAGCCCAAGTCCCATCAACTCCTCTACAAGAATATTAAGACGTGAGTACATCTCATTAGCATTCTCATGAGTAAGCATAGTAAAGGAGTTCAACTTGGCCATGACCAAATGTAGCGTTCCTCACGCTCACACTTGGTCCCTTCGTGTAGCGCACAAATGGTTGTCCAAACATCGTTAGCGTTTTTGCAATTCCGCACAACGGTTGAACACACACCCTTGCCAATGCCACGGAAAAGAATGTTCTTTGCCTTGGCATTGTTCTTCTCAAAGAAGGGATCATCGGCAAACACGGTGCCACCTATGGTAGCAACTTTGTGCACACCGAGATCCACGGCCTCAAGGTAGGCCTCCATCCGCACTTTCCAATACGGAAAATCATCCCCATCAAACATGGGTGGCGGTGCAATCCCCATGGGACATCTTGCTCTAGGTGGTAAGCCTAATTTGAGAGCAACCTTGCTCTGATACCAATTGAAAGATCAAGATGCCCAAGAGGGGGGGTGAATTAGGCTCTTTTTAATTTCTAGACAAGAATTAAACCTATCAAGAGCCAATTAACCCCTATGCCTACCGATTGTGTGTCCTAGAAAGAAAGCGTAGCAAGCCAAAAGAAAGCGAAAACTTCCTACACAATTCTAGTATGAATTGAAAGACAAGTGCGGAAAGTAATGCGGTATAAAAGAGCTAGGGAAAGAGATGCTTGACACGGCGATGTTTTGCCGAGGTATCGAGGATCGAACACTCCCCCTAGTCCTCGTTGGAGCACCTCGCAAGGTATAGCTCCCCCTCAATCCCGCGCAAGGGATGAGTGCTCTCTACGGGCTGATTCTTCGCCACTCCGGCTCGGTGAATCGCCCACAACCGATCACAAGTCGATGAAGAAGGGCCGCCGACAAACTCCCCCGGCGATCACCTTCCTCCAAGCACCACCGGACTGTCTAGGTGATGTCGATCACCAAGAGTAACAAGCCTCGATCTTCACTTGACTCACTCAAGCTTCACAACTAGAGGATGCACACTTGAACTTCTTGGATGAACTAGAGGAGAGGATGGATGATTCGTGAATCAATCTCTCACTCTAGGGCTCTTGCTCTCTTCCCAATCTTCTCAACAAACTCAGCAACTGAAATGAGCAAAGGCAAGGTGGGAGAGAAGGGTGAGGAGCTATAAATAGCCCCCCCCCAGAAAACTGCCTCGGGCTAGCACTTTAAGTTGGCGACAGACGCTCCGTCGCCCTGCCCAACGGCTAGTTCAGAAATAGGGTTTGGGCGATGGACACTCCTGCGCAGTTCGACGGACGCTGTGAATCAGCATCCGATGCCCCTTGCTGAATTCCTCTGAAAACATGCCCACTGGAAGGCCGATGGACGCTACCCTAGCGTCCGATGCCTAGGCGACGAATAGCGTCCGACGCCCTCTGAAACTCAGGGGCTCCCTCTATGCGGCCAACAGATGCTGCATCATCCTAACGTCAGCGTTCGACGCCATCGTCTGACGCGACGGACAACGTCTGACGCCTCCAGACTCAGCGTCCAACGCCCAGAAAACTTCTTTTTCAACTCCGTTTTTTGTCGCAATGAATTCAGAAGAAGTTCTTGGCTATCTTACGGTCACCATAGGCTTGCTTAGAGCTAAGGAAGTCAAGTGTGCACCACACCTAAGTCATGAAGCTTTCCTAAGTCAAGCTACTAGTCTCAACCCCTCTGATAGTACGGTCAAGATAAAATAGAAGCCCTATCTATTTCTAAGTGCCCTTCATCACCTTATGGCACTTAGCCTATCATTCTAGGGTCTTCATCATGTCTCTTTGAAATCCAAAATGATATCAATCTTGAGGGCTAAGTGATGACCATTCATGCCCATTCATGTAGATCACTATGCTAAGCTACGCATAAGCCTCTGCAAAACACACGTTAGCCATAATAATCGCTAATTTTTGTTAATCACCGAAACCACTAGGGCCATGATTCTTCACTCACCAAAAATCCGTTCAACACTCAAGAACAAGCATATTGATGTCCGCCACCATTTCATTAGAGATCATCAATTGAAAGGGGACATTTCTATTACTAGTGTTGGCACCGAAGATCAATTGGCCGATATCTTTACCAAGCCACTAGATGAGAAAAGGTTTTGCAAGCAAAGGAATGAGTTGAATATACTTGATTTCTCCAACATGAGTTGATGCACTGTCACTTATATGACATGCCTCTACTCCAATAATGCAAGGTAAAAGTTCATTTGAGAGCATTCATGCATACCTTGTTAGGACTTGTGTAGAGCATATAGACATAACTCATGCTTCTAGGCTCATTCATGAAAACTAAAATGTCTTTGATGCTTATATGGTACCACTATAGCTTTTATGAGTTGATATGAACTATGGTGGCATATTACATGTTGAATGTTATTGCAATCCTAGTATTTGATCTATATCTATGAACTCAAAATGTTTAATTCAACATAGGCAAGATAACCGTCTTAGCATGTTGAACAAGCTTGTCTATGGTTTAAACCGAATTAAATATCTTGGGCAAGTATCTTAGTTCAAATCAAAGTTGAAAACAATCTTTCACCCTATCTCACACTTAGGGGAGCTAAAACTTGAATATCTATAATTGGTCCCACCTTTTTGTGTCAATTGATGACAAAGGGGAGAAATTATGTGAAAAGATATAAAACTTGACCAAAGTGGGAGAATCAAAAGATATATGGGGAATTGTCTAAGGGGAGAAAATGAAACATCTTTTTGAAATGAGAACACACAAATAGGGGAGCAAGCTCATGAACACCTTGTTGCATTTGAATGCTTGCATCCTCATATGTATTGTTGCACAAGTATTTAAAATCATTTCATGCTTGTGTGGTGTTTGCTAGTGAATCTAAATGAATGATGATTGATCAACTAGCATGCATAGGTTGATTAGCTCTAACCCATGAACTTTTAAGTGATTTTTGGTTTCAAGTGGTGTCTAGCTAATCATGTGCTAAGGTGAATCTAAATTCCACACTCCGACGGTAACACGCTTCAAAGGTCTACTCTTACACCTTAGCATCATTTGGTAGCTATCCCCTCTCCCACAATGCCTATCTATACATATGTGCAAAACTTGAACCAAACTCATGAAGCACATATGTAGGGGGAGCAAATAACTACCAAAAACCGAAATTGAGCAACTTGTCCAAATCTTGAATCTTTGATTAAAATGCTTGGACAAGCAACTCAAGTTCAAAATGATTATATTTCATATCTTTTATGGAAGGGTTATCATCAATTACCAAAAAGGGGAGATTGAGAGTCCCCATGTGTTTTGGTTTTTGAGTAATTGATGAAACCCACCTAAGTACTAACCTTGATCTCTAAGTGTGAATCATGAGATAGGTTGGTACATACCATGTGATGGAGCAAGGTGGATCAAGTGTGGATGGCACAAGCTCTAGCATGGTGGTGGAAAGGAAAATGGTGTGAAGGCAAAGGTGATTGCTAGGAACCATTTTCGGTTTGGTGATCAAGACATCATAGAGGATTGATCACATTTAGGATAGATAGTCGTACTATCAAGGAGGGAGCTCTTAAGTATGATTACGGTTATCATGTGGCACTAGGTTCATATGCATTGCATTAAAATCAATTGAACTAGTGAAACAACCAACTAATTCTAAGATAATTATGAACTAAAAGCTAACACACCGAGCACAAGTGTTGGGATCACTTAGTGTTGGCTCTTGGAAGCTTGGAAGAAGTTGGAGAAATGTTTGGCAGCTGGAGCAGTCCGGATGCAGGGTCCGACGCAAGAGTTCTGGCCGAACCGGACCATCGGAGATGGGTCCGGAGCAAACCCTTGCTGGCTGGCTGGAGGAGCAGTCTGGACACAGTGTGCTGTCCGGACGCAGAGCTCCGGACAGGCGTCCGAGCCTGGCGCTCTCTGTAACTCTCTGTGGAAGAGGGTCCGGACGCAGTATGAGGTCCGGACCAAGGACCGGACTTGGGTCCGGAGGTGCTGAGGAGCTCAAGCGAGCTCTCGGGTGCGCTCGGGCGCCCGGGAAAATATTTCCGGACGCAAGAAGCAGTGACTTTGGACCCTGTGAACGGGAGAGTCCGGAGCCACGTGGCAAGCAGCGGCAAGCGCGGGAAGTTAGCCGTTTGAATCGCAGGGGCACCGGACACAAGTGTGATGGTCCGGACGGCACCTCGGTTGCGTCCGGACCCTGCGACCAGAGCCTGAACAGGGCAGCTGGCTCTTGCAAGTGGGGGATCTGGACGCTGTTGTTGGTCCGGACCCCAGTGTAAAGTGCGTCCGGAGTGAGCGCAGAAAGCGTTTTTCAGGGGCAAAATGGCTAGTGTTGAGTGTGGGCTATATAAGGTGATATGGCCGGCCCTTTGGGGCATCTCTTGCACATTCTACCACTCACACATTTGTGCTTGCTTGAGAAGTTTCCACCACTCATCCTCTAAACATATTTGACAAATTCTAGAGAGATAGAGTGAATCCATGTGCATTGCTTTGTTGATTGTAAAAGTGCAATCAAGCCCTAAAGTGGGTTTTGGTGACATGACAACATATTTAGGAAACTAATGAGACTTTGTGAGTATGACAAGCAGGTTAAACTTAAGGAGGTTGATGAACAGTTGGCAGACCCCCCCAATTACAAAAGTGCATGGCAACAAGCTCAAAGGTTTAAATTCTTTTATACTTTGAATTTGAGTTAGGTATGTCGTACTATTAATAGGGATTCAACACGCATGCCAACAAGTGAACCAAATGCATCTATCCTTTTACATCACACCTCCACATATAAAGAGGGCAAATCATCAGCTTATTGAAGATCAAATCTTTGTTGTTCTGCCCAGGCCGGCAGTGCTGGCCGGCAGTGCCGGGCAGGCCGGCACTGCCATGACTTTTCAGCCAGTGGGTAGTAAGGAGGTATTTCATACCCCCTCACTCACCCCCAATGTCTAGTTCTATCATTCACTCATTCTACTTCGAAAGAACAGAAAGAGAAGCTTCTCTCTTGCTCTCCCTTCTCCCTTGGTGCTCATCCCACTCTCCTTCATTGATTTCTAATCATTCTTTGAGAGATTGAGCCTCCAAGCTTTGAGAAGAAGCCTCTCCTTGGATCTTCACTCCTACAAGCATTTGGTTTGCGTGGTGGCTAGCGGTTTTGAGTTCTTTACTCTTGGAGCTTTGCTCCTAGCCGGCTAGAGGTTGCCCTTGAGCTTGCCTCCTTCATGTGGCAGCCTAGGGAAGTTTGTATCACCCATCATTTTCTAATACACTTCTCTCATCTCAAGGGTTCATCTCTTGACTTGAGACCAAGGAAAGAGCTAGCCTTTGTGGTGAGCTTGAGCCTTGTGTGGCGCACCTCAACAACGTGGACGTAGGCAGGCCTTGGTGGTGGGCTGAACCACGGTCAAATCTTGTGTCACTGTGTGCTTGTTACTTTACTTTCATATATTTTGTTGGCTAGTGATTTCTAGGGTTTGACCCGATCTACTCGTGGTGTGTTCTACCACTTTCAAGTGGTGCTAGAGGTTTCCTACACCTCTAGAAAGGTTTCTATTCAACACAATTTGCATTCTCAGTTTATATTTTGAATTGTGCATTTATCTGATCTGGTGACCAGCACTGCTTCCCTAAGTCCAGCAGTGCCGGCCACCCCGGCAGTGCCGGTCTCAAGCCCGGCAGTGCCGGCCTCTCTGCTAACAGAAACTTGTCAAGTTTTGTTTTAAACATGCCTATTCACCCCCCCTCTAGGCTAATCAGTCCTTACAAGTGGTATCAGAGCAAGGTTACCTCAAGAAGCACTTAACCGTGTGAGGTAATGGCCGAAGAGGGTAAGGTTGTTGCGGTTGATCCCAAGGTCAAAGTGGTCGACCCCAAGCAGGAGATGGACGTACATGCCACGGACAGTGAGAGTGTGGACTCAGAGGAATACTTGACCACCCCTCTCATGTCTGCTGAGAAAGAGCAAGAAGAAAAGAAGAAACAAGATTGAGAAAAGAGGGGAAAAGGCTCAAAGAGAGGAAAAAACTCTCAATGAAACCAAGAGCTTGAAGCTTGCCAAAAAGCTTCATAGAAGAGAAGTGAGAGCTCTCAAGAAGGAGCTCAAGGCAAAGGAGGAGGAGCTCAAGAAAAGCAAAGAGCAAGCCTCTCAAGTATAGGTTATTCTAGTAGCTCCGATGGTGATGATGATGCATCATACCAAGCCTCCAAGATTGCAAAGAAGAATGAGAAAAGAAGAAGAAGAAGGATGATGGCAGCAAGAAATACTCCGCCGTATCCTTTGATTATTCATCTATTTCTAAACATGAGCATAAACCTTTATTCCATGTTCCCGCGGGCAAATTGCCTCATTTTGATGGACTAACTTTGCCAAGTGGAAACACTTGATGAAAGATTATCTTGTAGGTCTTCACCCCGGTGCTTGGGAGATTGTGCACAATGGATGTGATCCTCCGGTTGATCCCACAAGCCCCACCACTACCGAACTCCGGTGCATCCAACTCAATGCACAAGCAACTAGTGTGTTGCTAAGTGCATTGGATGGTGATGAGTACAACAAGGTCATGGGCTTAGAGGTTGCCAAGGAAATATGGGACACTTTGCATCTTGCACATGAGGGTGTGAGCAAAGTGAGACAATCCAAGATTGATTTATTCATGACCAAGCTCAACCGATTTGTAATCAATGAAGGTGAAGGACCACAAGAAATGTTTGATAGATTGATGACCATTGTGGGCAAGATAAGGGGACTTGGTGGTGAAGAAGTCAATGATCACAAGGTTGTCAAGATCATGCTTGAAGCCTACTCTCCAAGAATGAAACCGTGGTGACATTGATTAGAGACAAGACGAGATTTGAGTACTTCACACCAATGATGTCTTGGAAGGATCATGGCTTTTGATCTACAAAAGAAGAAGCACAAGAGAGAAAGAAGCTTGGAGAGATGCAAGCAAGGTTGGAGGGCATGAAGATGAAGGATGTGGCTCTCAAGGCAAACAAAGAGCACAAAGAAATCATCCCCTAGCTGCCTCAAAAACAGCAAGCTAGCATCTTCAAGCAAAGCTCAAGCAAGCAAAGCCATCAAGAATCAACCCAAAGTTTCAACATCAAGTGATGGTGGAAGTGAAGATGAGCAAGAAGAGAACATTGATGACATGGCCCTATTCATGAAAGATTCAACAAGGGGAAAAAAGAGCAATGGGTACAAGCTTATGAAGAGAAGGTTTCCAAACAAGAAGTCAAGACTTGCTTTAGATGTGGTAGCACCGAACACTTCATTGCCGATTTCCCAAACAAGAAGGAAGAAAACAAATTTGCAAAGGCAAGAGAGAAACAAGGATTACTACAAGAAAGGCAAGAGATTTGGAGTGAAGCTCACATTGGACATGGTTGGGATGAATCAACTGATAGCTCAAGTGAAGAAGAGAGATGGCCACAATAGCTATTCAGAAGTCATCCACTTCACCAAGGCTCTTCAACAACAGTACGATGATGAAGACTTTCCCCCACACTTGTCTCATGGTAAAGGGTGAGAAGGTAAAATCAAAACCCAAAGCCAAAGCTTCTCCCCCCAAAGACATCTCTAGTAGTGATAGCTCTAGTGATGATGAATCTAGTGATGAAGATATAAATGAAATAACTAGTAAAATGGATCCTAAGACCAAACTCTTTATTGCTAATATATTGGATGAATTAGAGGAAACCAAGGTTGAGCTAGCATCTAGAGAGAAGACTCTTATTAAAAAAGAGGATCCTTATATTGCTAGTGAGGAAGCCCTTACATTAGAAAGGAGTGAGGTGAGCTCTTTGACCAAGGCCTTGGCTAAGGAACAAAAAGCCAGCTCTCACTAAGGAGTATGATGACCTCAAGCAAAAGCATTGTGGCTTGACTGAAAAGCATCAAGAGCTTGAGGCACAATACTCTCTTCTTTGGGGAGGGCAACTCACATCTCTCTAAAGCAAATGATACCTCTTCTCCATCCACTAGTCAAGGTTGTGGAAAATGATATAATGTTTATATGAATGCCTATACCACTAAACCTTGCCAACATAGAGGCCATGAAGAAGAAATAGCAAGGCTCAACAATGTCATCTCAGTTTCAAAGAAGAATGACAAAGACCAAGTTGAGCCAAAGAAGATCAATACAAGGATGGAAACATCCATCAATCAAAGATGGCTTGGACACACTCAAGGAGGTAAAACCAATGGTAGAAAAATGATCAAAGGCATTGAGTGTGTCAAGTTTGAGAAGAAGGGAATCATTGGTGCAGATAAGCCTACACAGACAGCAGCTCTGCTGGACCAGAGGCCAGCAGTGCCGGACCTCAGGCCGCAGTGCCGCGCCCCAAGAAAGTGAAGGCTACCATTGCTTCACCTGATCAAGCTAAGCCCCAAGCCCATGTCAAGAGGATGCCCCAGCAAAAGCAGATTTCTCAGAAACCCAAGAACTCAATCTGGGTGGCCAAAAACAAGTTTGTCTATCAACCCAAGACAAGGTCACGCAAGGAAGTTTGTCCTCATGCTACATGTTAAAATGCAATGACCATGGTAAAGTCATTGCAGAATTTGTGAGTGATGAGAAACAGATAAAAGGAGCATGAACATATGGGTTCCAAAAATTGTTTGTGACTAACATGCAAGGCCCCAAGATTGATTGGGGACCTAAATCTAGGAACTAAAACTTGTTTTGTAGGCATACTCCTCCGTGGATCAAGTTGGGTGCTTGATAGTGGATGTACAAATCATATGATCGGAGAGAAGAGTATGTTCTCATCATATTCCCCAACTTCAAATGCAAGTGAGAACATCATCCTTTGTGACAACTCCAAAAGGGAAGTGATTGGTCTTGGTAAAGTTGCTATTACTCTTGATCATTCTATCTCAAATGTATTACATGTGAATTCGTTGAGTTACAACTTGTTGTCCGTTTCTCAATTGTGTCAGATGGGCTTCAATTGTCTCTTTACGGATAAGGGTGTGGAAGTATTTAAGAGGGAGGATTCCTCTATTGTCTTTACGGGTCGTTTGAAGGGCAAGCTTTACCTAGTTGATTTCAACGAAAGTAAAGCTAAGCTTGAGACTTGTTTAGTGGCAAAATCTAGCATGGGTTGGCTATGGCATCGCCGACTAGCTCATGTTGGGATGAGGAACTTGGCCAAACTCCTAAAAGATGAACACATTCTTGGACTAACCAATGTTCATTTTGAGAAAGATAGAATTTGTAGTGCTTGCCAAGACAGAAAGCAAGTAGGTGCACCTCACCCACCAAAGAGCATTGTCTCCACCAAGCAACCATTGGACTAATTCACATGGATCTCTTTGGACCGGTGGCCTACATAAGCATGGTGGTAACAACATGGTTTAGTTACAGTTGATGATTTTACTCGATTCACTTGGGTGTTTTTCATGTATGATAAGGCACAAGTGCAAGAAAAGGTGAAAACCTTCATTAGAAGAGCACAAAGAGAATTCGGGTTCCAAATTAAGAAAGTTCATAGTGATAATGGAACCGAATTCAAGAACACTCAAGTGGTGGAGTTTCTTGATGATGAGGGCATCAAGCATGAGTTTTCAGTTCCATACACCCCTCAACAAAATGGTGTAGTAGAGAGGAAGAACCGGACACTCATTGACATGGCAAGGACGATGCTAGATGAGTACAAGACTTCGGATATCTTTTGGGCCGAAGCTGTCAACACCACTTGCCAATGCCATCAACCGGCCTATCTACACAAGATCTTGAAGAAGACTTCATATGAACTACTAACCGGTAACAAACCAAAGGTGTCTTACTTTAGAGTTTTTGGGTGCAAGTGTTTCATACTTAACAAGAAACCCAAAACTTCTAAGTTTGCACCTAAAGTTGATGAAGATTTTCTTTTTGGTTATGGATCAAATGAGCATGCCTATCGTGTATTCAACAAGACCTTAGGGAAAATTGAAATCGCGATAGATGTGACATTTGATGAATCTAATGGCTCTCAAGTAGAGCAAATTGATCAAGTGATTGTAGGTAATGAGGAACCACCATGTGAAGCAATCAAGAATATGGCTATTGGTGGCATTAGGCCACAAGAAATCCAAGCCACAACTATGGAACCTCAAGGTGATGAAAGCTACTGCCCCTAAACTTGAAGAAGAAGCCACAGTGCTCCCTGGTTAGGGCTCTGCCCTGTGGCCGGCACTGCCGGACCAAGCAAACAGGCATCAGCCACTTCACCAACAACTCCAAGAAACCTACATCCTATCTTTGAAGAGTATGAGTACAATGATGGCCAAGCTGATCAACAAGAAGCCACAGAACCACCAAGGCTGAGGCAAACAATTCAAAAGGATCACCCTATTGATAATATACTTGGGAGTCTTCGAAGGGGGTAACTACTCGTTCACATTTGGGAAATTTTTGTCAATTTTACTCTTTTGTCTCCTCTTTGGAACCTCTCAAGTTGATCAACTCTAGATGATCTGAATTGGGTGATGGCTATGTAAGAAGAGCTAAATAGCTTTGAAAGGAACAAAGTGTGGTAATTGGTGGAAAGACCCAACACAAATGTGATTGGAACCAAGTGGGCCTCCGCAACAAGCAAGATGAGCAAGCGTGGTGACAAGGAATAAGGTAAGATTGGTGGCTCAAGGTTTCACTCAAGTGGAGGGCCTAGACTTTGAAGAAACATATGCACCGGTGGCTAGGCTTGAAGAAATTTGAATGCTTTTGGCCTATGCTGCCCATCATGATTTTAAGCTTCAACAAATGGATGTGAAGAGTGCATTTCTCAATGGCCAATCCAAGAGTTGGTCTATGTTGAGCAGCCACCCGGGCTTTGAAGATCCCAAGTTCCCTCATCATGTCTTCAAGCTCCATAAGGCGCTCTATGGGCTTAAGCAAGCACCAAGAGCATGGTATGAATGCCTTAAGGATTTTCTACTCAAACATGGCTTTGAAATAGGCAAAGCTGATCCTACTCTCTTCACTCGTAAATTTGATAAAGAAATCTTTGTGTGCCAAATATATGTCGATGACATAATATTTGGTAGTACTAACCAATCATTTTGTGATGAGTTTAGTAGGATCATGACTAAGAGATTTGAGATGTCCATGATGTGTGAGCTAAAGTTCTTCCTTGGTTTTCAAATCAAGCAACTCAAGGAAGGATTTTCTTATGCCAAACCAAGTACACCCATGATATGTTGAGAAAGTTTGACATGGCCAATGATAAGCCAATCAAGACTCCCCATGCCAACTAATGGACATCTTGATCTTGATGAAGGAGGGAAATCCGTGGACATAAAGGTATATCGCTCCATGATTGGATCTCTCCTTTACTTATGTGCATCTAGGCCGGACATAATGCTAGTGTGTGCATGTGTGCTAGATTTCAAGCTAACCCGAAAGAGTGTCATTTAATGACCGTTAAGAGAATTTTGAGATATATAGTTTTTACTCCTAACCTTGGCTTATGGTATCCTAAGGGCTCTAAGTTCGATCTACTTGGGTATTCGGATTCTGATTACGCTGGTTGCAAGGTAGATTGAAAAAGCACTTCGGGGACGTGTAAATTCCTTGGACGGTCCCTAGTGTCTTGGAGTTCTAAGAAGAAAAATTGTGTAGCCCTTTCCACCGCCGGGGGCCGAGTATGTTGTAGCCGGTGCTTGTTGTGCTCAACTACTTTGGATGAGGCAAAACTTAAAAGATTTCCGATGTCAATTCACCAAGATACCTCTCTGTGTGATAACGAGAGTGCCATCAAACTTGCAAACAACCTGGTTATCACTCTAGAATCAAACACATAGATATCCATCATCACTTCTTGAGAGACCACGAATTAAAAAGGAGATATCGCAACTCGCCATGTGAGCACCGATAAGCAACTAGCCGATATCTTCACCAACCTCTCGATGAGACAAGGTTTTGCGCTTTGCGTAGTGAGCTGAATATACTTGATTCTCGTAACGTGGTTTGAACTATAGCACACACTTGTTTGTCCACCTAGCGACTTAGGCAAAACTTTGAAAAGTTTCAAATTATGTGTTTCAAAACCAATTTTGAAAGAAACTTGAATGTGTTGGTCATAGTATGATTGTTGATTTGCTTACTGACCAGCACATGGCAAGGGGTATATGTCCAAAATTGCATAAATTTATAGTATAATGGTGGCATAATGCCTCACTGCCTAGCCAGGCCAGCAGTGCCGGGTGTCCGGCAGTGCCGGGGTGTCCGGCAGTGCGGCTAAGGCCGGTAGTGCTGGGACTTAAGGGACCCGAGCCTGTCGGGCCCAAGTCCTAGCTCTCGGGTTTTGCTTTATTTTCTCTCCCCAATCCGAGGGAACACCATGCAAGTCATATCCCCCAACAGCAACACCTCTCCTCTCTCTCTCTCAACCCTAAGGAGACACAAGGAGCCCAGAGGTCCCTCTCTTCCCCCGCAGTGCTGCCCCTTTGGAGGTGCTGCCATTGGAGGAGGTGTGGAGGATCTTCCCCCCCTGTGTCAAGCTCCATTCAAGCCCGACCTTCTTCATCCTCACCCCTCTCTTCAAAGGTAATAACTTAAAACCCTAACTTGTGTCGATCTATGCAATGTATGGTTTTTGAGATGGATTTAGGTTGTTAGTGGTTGCATTATGTATAGTAATATACCTCCAGCAATTAGATTTAATCAAAACTTAGTTTCAATGGAGGATTAATGAAGCATGCATAGGTGTTGTCTGCACCAAGCCGGTAGTGCCGGCCTCCAGGTCGGCATGGCCGGACCCTGGTAGAGCACCCATGCATATGCTTCTACAATCGTCTATTGACCCTAAATTTTTGGTTAAATCTCTCCACTAGAGTTTCAGTTACTATTCTAAGTGCAGAACTTAACCTTTCCTCCTTTTAAATGCATAGATGGACGTCGGTGGATCGCGTGGTGGTGCAAGAGAAGAGTGAGGTCCAAGTCTCGCACTCGCTTAGCCGATGATGGCTTGAATCCCAAGCAGAGGATGGCTTGATGAGATATCACCGGCTAAGATATGACCATGCCAACCACTTCTATACCAAAGGTGAAACCATTCTATATGAGTATTATGATTGATATGTTTGATGAATTGGTGTTGCACCACAAAGTATGTATATTGTCATTTTCAGAATTGCTTACATGGATCAAGGAAGGTTCGATTGGATATGGAAAGCATGGATGTTAATGAAGTTGATTAGGGACCAGATCCAAGTGTTCCTAACGTCCTCCACCAGGCCACCACGTCACTCTAGATCCAAGGAAACAAAGAGTCCAAGTCCAACACGGTTTGGAAAGTTCAATTCGGACTGCAAAGAGTCCCAACTTGCGACGGTTGTCACGACTTCATACGGACTCCGATTGGGACGTTCTAGACTTTTTCGAAAGCTTATCAAGTCTACTTTTCAATGGGTCCTTACTCGTACCTATATCTGACCAATGCGACCGTAGTCAATGATTTAATGTTGAGACCTTTTCTGCCAACGGTGCTGCGTCACCTTATTTTGGGCATATGGCCCATGTATCAATTTGAGTCCATTAGGGACTCATCCTAGGGTTGTAGGACGACCCCAACACCCTTTGGTCGTCCTCCCCCATCCTTATATTCCCATAGACCCGCCACAAACAATTGGGTTTTGTTTAGATGAAAGTTTTAGCTACTGCTACTTCCTTGTAGACGCGTGTGTCGACTAGACCATCCGTTCTACTTGATTCGGAACCCCACCTTCAAGGGTATCAGATCTGAACCTTCATCTCTTATTTGCATTTGAGTGCTTGTTCTACTTGTTCTTGCTTGTTCTCGATTGCTTGCAGGAATAACCCTAGTCGTTTGGTTGGTTGTGATCCACAAGATCGTGAGCAACCGTGGAATTGGTGTATCGATCGCTAAGGCGCAGCGTCCTTGGATGCTTGTATCGGATCGTGAACATCTCTCCAGTCAAATCGTAGTTATCTATCTCCACCGAAAGATCGGGACACCCATACCCTCATCATGGCTCAAGAGGAGAATTGCAGAGGGTAGGGAGAACCATCAGGATGGGGTGTGTCCTGAAACACCTTCAGATTTGGTTTGTTCGATGGCTCACATCTTGTTGAGCATCCTGAGGAGGTCTTTGTCAGAGTGCCTCAGGACACTCCTGGCAGAGTCAGAGAAAGCTACTATCTTCAGTGGAGGACTGTCCAAGAGCAGAGGGTCATCAATCCCTATGATGTGCCAAAGGACATGAATGTGGATTACAGGTTTTGGAATATTTTTCATTCTGACTTTTACACCACTGTCCTCTTTCAAACTGCAAAACCCAAGTCATTAAAATGAAGTATGTTGATTGGGAGCACTTGGAAATCAAGAGAGATCCTGTATTTGACATGTCATTGATCAGTGCAGGCAGCTTGATATGTATAACTGGATGTGTTTCTAGAATGGGTGGAACACAAAGATCATCTATCAGTTCTACTCCACCTACTATCTTGATAAGGAGAACTTTGTGATGCATTGGATGACAAGGGCGTGCACTACAAGATTGACTATGTGACTTTTGCTCGTCTTCTGGGATTTGGTGAGGAGGACAGACAATGCAGTAATATTCATGATGAAAGAGGGCTGACCAATGAGGAGATCTCACAACTCTACATTTATCCTCAGGAGCAGATGGTCTGATAAAGGGTTTGAGGAGCAAATATTACATTCTGAACAACCTTTTTAGAAACACTCTCTATCCCAAGATGGGATCTACCTCAAACCTCTACAACACATCCAAAAATGTGTTAAGGAGGATGAGAGGTGGAGCACCACCTTTCTCAGTTGCTAGATTCTTATGGGATGAGATATGCATTGCTGCAGAGGATGCAAGAAAGGGGCTTCCTTATGCTCCCTATCTGATGTTCATCATTGAGATGGTGACTACGCAGATCTTCAACAAGGATGTTGTCCAAGACCTTATAGAGCAGAGAAGGTCATTCATGCTACAACAATTCAGGAGATGAACACTCCTCCCAGAGATACCAGGACAGCAGCAGCAAACAGCAGATTTTCCTGAGTCTTCAGGTGCAGCAGCTTCCAGAGCAGGAAGAAGGGCAAGCTTGGTAGGATCTTAAAGAAGATCTTGTTGGCATCTGCTATGTAAATGATCACTCTTACCAACCAGGCTTGAGATCAGAGAGCTCCGAAAGGACAAGGCCTCAGCAGCTTGATCCTCCCACACCACCACCACAGTTCAGTGAGGAGTCTACCTATGCTGGTGATGATGATGAGGAGGATGATGATGAGGAGGAGATTGAGCAGCCACAGACACGTAGATGCAGCAAGCGTGCATCAGCTCCTGGCACTCACTTCGCTTCAGCCCCTGATGATGATGAAGACGAAGATGAGGATGATGATGATGATGATGATGATGACCATATGGAGAGGACAGCGACTAGCTTTGTATCTTTTCTTCTTGGTTCTTTTCTCTTTTTGGTGACTTGTTGCCAAAGGGGGAGAATTACTAATGAAGGGGGTACAACAAATCTTCGACGGTCATGGAGGAGCAGCAGCTTCTAGTTATCTTAGTTTTTTAGTTTGTGAGATGAGAGAGCAACATGAAACTATTTTATTGTAATATTGCCACTTAAGTACTTTATTTGTGTTATATGTGACATGTACTCTCTCTTATATATCATGCTTTTCTTATGTGTTTTTTAGTTTTAAATTTTAGCGCGTTGTGTGGCTGTGCTTGTGCTTCCGCAGTCTTGCTGCCACGCAGTTAGGCCGGCAGTGCCGGCTGCTTTGATAGCAAGTCCTCTGATTTGTGTTGAGATAGGTTCTTACGCATCACGTATATATTTGTGACACTTTTTCAGCACCCCACAGCAGCCATGGATGTAGGGGGAGTCCTACTTCACTCTGATGTGTGAAAATTGGCCTTTCATGCCAAATTTGAAATTCAAATTCCTATTCACACATTTAGGGAGAGCTCCTACACCCATGACTTGTATTGTCTCATATTATTATTCACTTTTGTAAGTTCTAAGTGTTTGTCATCAATCACCAAAAAGGGGGAGATTGAAAGTGAAATCAAACCCTAAAGTGGTTTTGGTGACATGACAACATATTTAGGAAACTAAATGAGGTTTTGTGAGTATGACAAGCAGGTTAAACTTAAGGAGGTTGATGAACAGGTTGGCGGACCCCCCCCCCCCCCCAATTACAAAAGTGCATGGCAACAAGCTCAAAGGGTTTAAATTCTTTTATACTTTGAATTTGAATTAGTATGCCGTACTATTAAGAGGATTCAACACGCATGGCAACAAGTGAACCAAATGCATCTATCCTTTTACATCACACCTCCACATATAAAGAAGGCAAATCAGCCACTTATTAGAGATCAAATCTTTGCTGTTCTGCCCAGGCCGGCAGTGTTGGCCCTCCAGGCCGGCAGTGTTGGCCTCCAAGCCGCAGTGCCGCGACTTGTTCAACCATGTGCAGTAAGGAGGTATTTCATAACCCCCTCACTCACCCCCAACGGCTAGTTCTGCCATTCACTCATTCTTACTTCGAAAGAACAAAAGAAAGCTTCTCTCTTGCTCTCCCTTCTCCCTTGGTGCTCATCCCACTCTCCTTCATTGATTTCCAATCATTCTTTGAGAGATTGAGCCTCCAAGCTTTGAGAAGAAGCCTCTCCCTCGGATCTTCACTCCTACAAGCATTTGGTTTGCGTGGTGGCCGGCGGTTTGAGTTCTTTACTCTTGGAGCTTTGCTCCTAGCCGGCTAAAGGTTGCCCTTGAGCTTGCCTCCTTCGTGTGGTAGCCTAGGGAAGTTTGTATCACCCATCATTTGCTAATACACTTCTCTCATCTCAAGGGTTCATTCTCTTGATTTGAGACCGAGGAAAAGCTAGCCTTTGTCGTGAGCTTGAGCCTTGTGTGGCGCACCTCAATAACGTGGACGTAGGCAAGCCTTGGTGGTGGGCTGAACCACGGGTCAAATCTTGTGTCACTGTGTGCTTGTTACTTTACTTTCATATATCTTGTGTGCTAGTGATTTCTAGGGTTTGGACCCGATCTACTCGGTGGGTGTGTTGCTACCACTTTCAAGTGGTGCTAGAGGTTTCCTACACCTCTAGAAAGGTTCTATTCAAGCACAATTTGCATTCTCAGTTTATATTTTGAATTGTGCATTTATCTGATCTGGTGACCAGCACTGCTTCCCTAAGTCCAGGAGTGTCGGCCTCTCTGCTAACAGAAACTTGTCAAGTTTATTTTAAATAGGCATATTCACCCCCCCTCTAGCTAATCAGGTCCTTACAGATTGCATAATAGTGGCACTTGGTGATCATCGTCATCGTGGAGCTTTTGTTATTCTTGGAGGTTGCCACCTCCTAGACGGCTTGGTGCGACGAGAATCGTTGAGCGGAGGAAGGTGATTGTCTCCGGCTCCGATCGGTGGATTGTGAGGGGTTTTTGAACCTATCCCGCGGGAGATTCGCGAAAGGTATCTCTAGTGGATTCCGCGTAGCTTGGGGATCCCCATCTTGTGTTGGTTGTGCGGCATCCTTGAACGGGTTTGGCTTTGATTGCCAATTAGCGTGTGAACCTCCAAGTGGGTGTATCGCTACAACGAGTACTAGCTTGTTGGCAAACAAGTGAACCTCGGTAAAAAATATTGTGTCTCATTATCTCTCTAACAAGGATTCATCTTGTGATTGATTGTTATCTATTGGCTTATCTCTTCACGTGGGTACAACCATTCTATCTCTAGCTTTGCATTACATTCTTTACATTCTTGCAAAGTAGAGCCTCTAGCTTAGCTTGTGTAGCTTAGTCTAGTAGCACTAGTGTTCTAGTCTTGTGTGTGACATAGAACATATCTTGCTAGTAACTAGAATTGGTAGGTGGCTTGCTAGTAACTAGCGCAAACTTGCTTACGCCGTGTTTTATTCTAACAAGTTTGTTTAAGTGTTGTTGTAGAATTTTTTATAGGCTATTCACCCCCCCCCTCTAGCCATACTTAGACCTTTCATCCTCCTCCTCCTACCCGCGACGACAACAGTCGTGGGAGATAGGTGCGGCGCGGCAACTTCGGTGCGGACAAGCCGCTCGATGTGCGGAGCGACGACCTTGGAGTGGACGTGCCACTCACCTCGGTGCGGGAAGCGACAACGCGATGCTGTCTGGGCCGGCACGGGCACTGCTGACCGTTGTGCCCTGAGGCACGACACGACACGAATCAAGGGACATAGGTCGTGTCTATGCCGCTACCATCGGCACGCGTAAATACACGACACGACATTGTGGTGCCGACGTGCCGTGTCGTGCTGGGCAGCCCGTTGGCCATCTTTAAAACCAAGTCAGTCATGCTTGTTTGTAGAGATGAAAATGCACGATAGTGAGAGTGGAGGATAACTTTCTTGTCGATGTATATTTTTCTAAGTTATTAAATGCATGAGTGATCCCTAATGCCATCTCAGTGGGTCATCAGAGTTTTATTCACATTAATTGTGTTACCGCATAACCATTTTTGATGACATGACAATGCATTTAAGAAAAGAGGCTTTTGATATGAATACCAACTCTTGTATGAATCATTAAATTAAATACTTATAAAATTATATAATGAAACTCTCCATTAAGAGTGGGTATTTCATTCGAGTTCCATTTCATTTCATATGACATTGTAGTCTCGGAAACAACACTATGAAACTTTCTATTGAAACTGACCTAACTTGTTAAATGATGTTGTGTATACGCACACTTTGAAAATATATTTATGGCATATTAAACTTGTCAAAGAATACATCTTTACTGGTTCGGGTGTTGACATGACGTGTATATGCATGTTGCCCTTTCAAACCATTAGAACATCTCCAAGAGACTCTCCATATCCTTCTTAAATGCAGGAATAGAGATTTTGGTGAAAAACTATCTTCCAACAGCTTATCTAAATGATCATCTAAATATAGTCATCCTCTATTTCGAATTTTTCACTAGCCAAATATAGGAGACGAAATTGTGTCTATAGTTGGCGTGAATATAGAAAAGTTGTTGGAAAATGAAAAGATATATAAAGCGACTTTTATGCAAATGACTCCTAAATAGTAATTTAGAGAGTGAAATTTAGAAAGACTCTTGGAGATGCTCTTAGAGACCTAGATTGCATCATTAACGAATCTAGTGAGTTGGAAATGCATTTTTGAAATCTATTAATCTAGTTGGTACCTTAAAAAGTTCATAAGCTGGTTGTGTATTTTTTTCTTGTTTTGCTACAAGATATACCTCTCTTGCCGGATGTTTCCCGAATAGAGCTGCAAAAATACGACATAAATACGACATGCCAGTCTCTTATAATAATCGATAATCTAACTCCTCTAAGATTCAATACCTGAGCGATATATGAAGGCAAAGCATAAGTTATGTGCCTTTTGTAGCTCTAATCAATTTTTAACTTTGAAAAAATGATCGTCGTTGTATGCTAGAATGGTTATCTTAGAGGAAGGTAGATTTGACTTGGAGTTTATACATTTTGATTATCCCCTTTCCCTAAGAAAATGGAATTATAGTTCCATAATGTACAGATTCATAAAAAAGCTGAAGCTTAAGGCATGTTTAGATTAAAGCTAGGCAACTAATCCTAGTATCAGACTTTGAAATCTAAATTGAGAACTTGAATCTAGATAGACATATTTCATCATAAATAACTTAACCGATATGCATTCGGTTTTGTTAAAGTAAATAAAAATAGTACCACATTGTCTATCCACATAAGATGTTAGTCCTATATACCCTATATAATCAGCTCATGAGGTCCAATGCAATATATTCAATATTTCACCAATATATTCTCCTTCGTGATATCTTTCGTCTAGATTTAGATCCTAACCCTAGTTGCCGATGCTTCCGCCGCGCGCCCCCGGGGAGGGATCGTTCTCCGCCGGGGGCAGCGCCTCTGTTTAGGCACTGTCATCGTCGTCATCGCGTAGCAGATCGGGATCTCCCATTGTCGTCGTCGCCGCCTCATCCCCGTCGGGCTGACCCTAATTGCCGGCATGCCATTCTCATTCTTCATTCTTGTCCTTATCCCCTCTTCCTTTCTTGCACGGCTGAACTAGCTCTTTTGCTGGCTTTTGGTGCATAGGGTAGAACACGAGCTGCAAAATGTCGCATGATGCCAGTCTCCTACAATAATTGAAACTCGCAAAAATATAATACCTCAATTTGCGAATAGGTAAGACGAATGCAAAAAACAGAAATTCTTCAGTCCCTACCTAAAGGCTAAAGTGTCAAAGCAACCCAAAGCTTCTGTAGAAAAATAAGCTAGATACTCCTGGGCGTTCAGGCATATGCTACTTTGCTGGGATTGACCAAAAGCATTTGGGCCGATTCAAGCAGCACAGACGGGAAGTCCGGTAGGCTACACTTTTTCATTTGGGTTTGGAGAAAAACTGAATAAGTGAAGGAAGATACCATTCACTTCTATTACCGTTTGCTCGTCCATGAAATTTTCGAGCTGAAAATTTTCAGGGGAAAACAGAACAGCGAAGCTTGGCTCAGTAGTCAGTAATAGTCAGAAAATTGTTAGTTTGTAATAGTGACTTTCAACGATCTTCTAGGTATTGCTAATCACGTGTTCAACCATACAAAATGCATGGCAACGCTCACGTGCTTTGTTGGTCGGTCGCAGACAGGTTTTTTTTTGTTGTTGGTAATCGGTATTGTTTTTTTTTTTTCTTTTTCTGTAGGTCTCCCAAGACTATACTTGTACTTTCTTCTATATCAGTGCGAATTAAAAAAAACCACTTACGTGCCGAGAAGCGTACTTACACACCAGTAGAAATGAAAAGTGCAAGTCAAACAGATCAAATTGACAAGGAAGCACACCGCAGCTGCAGATGGTATTTTTCTGAGCAGCAGACACTTTTCTTTAGCTCAAGCCCACGCCCAGATCTCAGTATACATAGCTTGTCGAGCCTTTTGATCCAGATCAGTGAAAAAAAAAACAACGGAAAAAACAGGGTTAGGTGTTGGCGTGGCCTACCAGATCAATGATTAAAGGCAGAACATAAAGAAAAAGGTATGCTTGTAGTAGTAAGGAAGCCTACGGATGCAGTCATGCAGGTACAGTATAATTTCCAAAGGAAATAACAAGAATCTTCGCCCTGCTGAAAAAAGGTACTGAAGTTTCGGGCGTGACTTAGGCTGCGTTTAGATCCAAAAAATTTTGGATTTTGGTTCACTGTAGCATTTCGTTTGTATTTGGTAATTAGTGTCTAATTATGGACAAAATTAGGTTTAAAAATTTCGTCTCGCGATTTCTCGACCAACTGTGTAATTAGTTTTTTTTTTCGTCACATTTAGTACTTCATACATGTGCCACAAGATTCGATGTGACAGTTACTGTGCAAAATTTTTTGACAACTAAACGGGCCTTATAGGAGTATTATTTACTCCGTACATATACTAGTAGAATCTGAACAAGTAGTCATTCAGTAATCATGATGCAAGGTCGAAAGGACGAAAGATCTACTCGTCCAGTACACCTGATGAAAACATTGCCGGCAGTTTACCGTACCGAGTAACTACAGATAGGGTGATCTCCCAGACCAGTAAATAAAGAATACTATAGCTGTTATTAATTGCAGCAGAAGACTGAAGACTGAAAACAACATAGAAGAAATCTATATTATATAGTTATTTGATGATTATAAGGCAGTTACAATTGATCATGTGAGGGTGCGCCTAATCGAATTAGGGCACATTCTGAAGCACATATCTAACCACCAGTTTTATTACAGTGGAGCATATACTATATCACAAATTATCCACAATTCGGCACCAATTGAAGGGCAGAGAAGTTCATCCTCCTAAACTGGGTTTCAGTCACCTTTCTCGTTTCCTCTTCATAGGGAGCAAGGTCTTCGGTTTTTCTGATGGCTTGTTAACTGATTCTTCGTCTTCAACAAGGTGGAAACCAGGGTGCAACGACAATTTCTCCACCTCAACTTTTGCTACGTCCTTCCTTACTCCTATGTCAGTAATGTATCTGCCAGCACAGTACATCCCAGCTGTGACAGTGGCCATTCCAAGCGGACCAGCAGCCAGAAGCTTAAACGGAGTGGACAGAAGAGCTGCTAACGGCACACCAATGGCAGAAGAAGTTTGCCCACTAGTCCCAATGCCAGGTTCGTCTACTGGTAGAAGCCCAGTCTTGCAGTAGAGTGCAAAGTCTTCGCAGTTCTTCTCGAACATGTCGTAATTTCCAAAAACCATTCTGAAGCAAGTACATCGCTCGATGGACAACAACTCTGGTGGGTCTGATTGGGCAATGGGTGCAGGTCCCCCCACGAAGCTTTGCAAGGAAAACCGCAGATGGCACTCCATACTCGAAGCAATAGAGGGAGCCATTGCGAAGGAAACAGTCCAAGCAAGTGAGGACAACACCACTATTGGGCAGCTGGAATCCACAATCAGGGAATGTGTGGCACTCTGATGGAATCTCTGATATCAGGCTGGAGGTGGAGTCTGATGAATCTGAACTTTCAGTTTCTTTCTTTCGTGTAAAATGGACCACTTTGCTTCCTCCAACATAAATGCCTGAACACACATAAGCAAATTGCTTGAGAAGCAATGGAAATGAATTTCAACATAGTACGAATGCTTTACATATTGCCCTGTTATGAACAACATGCTGAAGTTCTCTTAATAATGGATAATTTGCTGCAACATGTACAAATGCTATTACTTGACAAATTAATACAGGAGAAACATTCGACAAATTGAGCAACTTTTTGGGCAGGTAGTGCAGAACCCAGATCTTGTCCTTCCAAGATCTGGCCTTACTAAATTACTATAAAGAGACAGTTCAACTTTATGAAGCAGAACAGGGCATCTGCCAACAACAGGCAATGATTGTGGAGACACACTGTCCCTATAGCACAACTGTGACACTGTACAAGGGTCGTCTATCTAAGCTTCCTAAATGAAGATCAAAGACCTCCTGTTATCTGAAAGTAAAGAGATGGAAAGTAAAAGAACTTTGGTAAATAATAAATACATAAAGGAAGTTACCTCAATCAACTAGTAAAAGTGGCTGAATAGTTCAACAACTTAGTTAGCATAGGATACTTTGGTGATCAGAGTTTACAGCAACTAGCCTAAACTAGTCACTTATCAGGCACAGTAAAGCATGGGTCCTGCAGTGTTTGTTTCCTGCAAGCAACTCGAGTTAACAGTAAGACTGCTCCACACTAGAAACAACTTAGCTCAGAAACAGACAAATACGTTGGTTAGCAGTAGGTGGGCAGCAGAGGACAGTAGGGCACAGCAAGTGACATCCTTAGCCATCGGAAGGGTTTACGGCCAGAGTATGGTATCTGTATCTTCAGTGGAAGCCTCATTCCCATGCCTACCAGGCGTGGTGAGATAAGATGGAGTAGAAACACGGCATCGTGTGTGTGTCCCCGCAACTTATTTGTCGGTTACAGACTTACAGTCATCCACTGCCACCAAACTGATGGCAGAGGCATTCACATTTTCACGCACACACAAATCACCACGATTAATCCTATCGCCGGACAAAGAAAAAAAACACAACGAATACCAGCGTCCAGCGGCGGCGAAAAGAAATTCCAAACCGAGCCGTCGCGGGCCAGAATTCCGGTGAACAGCACACTAGGAGAATTCGTGATCCGCGGCTACGGCAGCGGCAATTCGCTACTAGAACTCGTGAGAACAGGAAACCTCGTCGCCATCGGAGGAGGGGTTGAGGAGCGTACCGTGGGGGAGTAGGCGTAAACCGCCCGCCAGGTGTAGATGTGGTCGCCGGGCCTGATCTCCGACCGCTCCACCCGGTTCGACAGCAGCCCCATCCCAACCCACCGCCGCCGCTGCCGCCTCCCAGCGCGTCGGCGCTGCACCCACACCCCTGCCGCCTCTACAGCTCTGCTAAATTACCCCGTCCATTGCAGCCAGCACGGGGGAGGGGGCGGATGGAGGAGTCATGGAGAGTGGTTGCGTGCGAGCGGGCTTCCGGCTATGTAGAAAGCCGAGGCGAAGGGGCCGAGGGGTAGTGGAGCACTGGAGCTGTAGGGGCTAGGGGCCGACCGCCGGGGGCGAGGCGTCGGCGTGGTGTTTGGAGAGATGGCTAGGAAAAAGAAAAAGAATGTCGCGGTCACGTAGGAGTACAAGGCAAAGGCAGGCACCAGGCAGAAACAAAACAAGCGAGAAAAAACGGGCTGGGGCGCAGGGAATTTCACATCCACATAGGTGATTCGGCAGAGTTGTGAGGAGGAGGAGAGGACCGGAGGAGTAGGGCAGGAGGCGGGGGAATCGTGAATCGGGATCGGGATCGGCACGTCGCAGCGGGACAGCGGCGAGGACGCCTCGGATCGTGCGTCGCCATGGACTCTGCTCCTTTTCTACCGTGCCGGTCCGCCGCGCGTCGCGCTTGCTGCGATTTTTTTTTTTACTGCTACAAACTACTACAACTACACGAGCGCACCGGGGAGGGACGGACGGGGGGAGCATCGGAGCATGTGGTGAGACGGGCCGGGCGGGCCCTGGTGGCAACGGTGTAGGTAGGACGCGCGAGGGTGGCTAGAGCCAATAGGGTACTCCGGCCGTAGTACAGGACCGGCCACCAACTGCGGTCGCGCACCTAACCTGGCCGCCGTGGCACGAGCTCCCGTCGTGCCGGGTCACCTGATGTTGATGGTGGCGCCACTCGCTAGTAGGCTAGGTTCATTTGCTCCTCCGTGCTTCGTTGTTGTTGTAAAGCTTCATGGATGGTGATAGTAGTAACATTTTCAAAGGGAAGGTGTGTCGCGGCCAATGACGAGAGCATAACGGTTGATGCCATATTTCTGGCCTGACCAGCAGACATTTGGTACCGGCAGTTTAGTACTACTGTGGCATAGTATAATTGAAGCAAGTTGAGACGATGCTCAAGAAGCAAGTACCGTAGTAATGTAGCATGTTTACGTAGCTCAGTCCAACTGTTGTCACCAAAAGTTACAAGCGCAATTTCCTTTTGAAGATCACTTTCATTTTGGGCTGAACTGGGCCAAAATTCTCATCCACAGATCCACTCCGTGGTGTCTAGCATCAATATTTCCTTTCGGCCAGGCAGCAGCTAATCGTTTGCCAATTGCCATCGATGGGCCTCATCCATCCGATCCATCTAGTAAAGCCCAGCACGCAAAACCCCCACTCAGCAGTCAGTTTCCAGCCAGCTCCCTCGCTCACGCGCGGCATCACGCCGGCCGGCTGGCCACTCCCCCTTCCCTCCAGTTCACACCGCCGCTGCCTTTCCTTCAACGGCGATCTCCCCGCGGGCGACAGCCAAAACTGGCAACGGCATTGCAATAAAAGAATGCGCCCCTGCGCTGGCCGACGCCTCCCACCCGCATTCCCCGTTCAGCTAAACCCTAGCCGTCTCCGCCGGCGCGCAGATTCACCATCGGAGACGACGCTCGCCGCTCCTGAGGAGAGATGGCCGACTCGAACTCCCAGTGGCTCGCCGTCGCTACGACGGATGTTCCCGCAACCCAGCGTCAAGCCGCGGTGATCGCGCCGCAGTCGCACGGAGGCGGCGCTCTCGGGTTCTTGGCGATGGCGGCGCCGAAGCAGGGCGCGACCATGGTTGCGACGTCGTCCCCGCAGGGCGTTCCCGGGTTCGCGGTGGTGCCTCAGGGTCAGGGGGCCGAGAACGTGGCTGGCCTGGTGGCGCCCGCGTCCCCGCAAGGCCCTCCGGGGTTTTGGGTGGCGCCTGAGCAGCCCGGCCCGCGCCACAGCAAGGTGGTCCGGTGATGGCGGCGCCGCAGGGCGCAACCATGATGTCTCCGCAACAGCAGCATTTCGCGCCTGCGATGGTGCCTACCTCCCAGCAACTTATGCAGATGCTCATTCAAGCTGCGCCTATGAGCATGCTGATGGCCTCGATGCCCCAGCAAGCCCAAGCCCAAGCCCAGGCCATGGTTGCTCACCAACCCGTTCAAGGTATGGCGCCATCGCAATCTTTGCCCATGTGCCATCCGTCCATGATGGAGATGCATCAAGCTCAAGCCGGACACATGACGGCACCACCACCTCTGCCACTCGGCCCTCTGCCATTGATGCAGCAGCAGCAGCAGCAGCAGCAACCTTCACAAGCTGATACAGTGATAATGGCGCAACCTCCTCTGCCTCTCGGCCCTCCACCTGCGATGCTTCAGCAACAGACTCCACAAGGGGCCACGATGATGATGGCACAGCCACCTCTGCCTTTCAGCCCTCCACCAGTAACGCTGCAGCACAATCCACAGGGCAACCAGTGATGATGGCACAGCCGCAATTCGCTGCTCTACCATGCAAGCGCCAGCGTCTTGACCAATATGGTTTGTGACCAACTTCTAGTTATGCCTGATTACTGTTTTGTTTAAGTGGTAACATTACCATGGGTATTACTAATAAATGTTCTGCCATAGATGTATTCAAGTTGGTGTAGACTAGATTTTTACATGTGTTGTATAAATCTATAAGAATAGAACATAAGCCATATCATCATAAACGTATGTAGTGTAGCCTATGTTTCTTGCTAAATCTTTGAAGTAATCCTGGGAATAGTAGTCCCAGTATGAAATTTCGTGCTACTCTGTTGTAGCTTCTTAGGCATTGAGAATTTTGAGATTAGGGAGCCTATCTCTCAGATTTTTTGAAAAACAACTAGGAGATACATGTCAGTGTAGCACATCTGCATTTTTAGTCCAAATTTCAGATTTTAGGTTCCAGTTTTGTTGTAAAGAACTTTTAAATGCTTTTTCGATAACCATCGTGATTACAAATCCTGAGTTTAGAACTAGTCAATAGAGTTTATGTGATTTAGTCTGTTTGGCTTAGGGTTTGCATTCCTGTCGTTTAATGCGCTTCATGCAAATATTAACAGCCTGCTCAGTAGTGATTTCAGAATCTGTCACTACCGAGTATAGCCAAAAATGTTTACATGGATCTGTTAGGTTCAGCTTAGGCTTGCACTCACCGGCTTTATTGGTGCCTTTACTTCTGCAGCTATTAACCATGCAATTAAGGTTCTCGTTTTTCCTCTTATTGCTGATGGGATTGCCAATCTTGGGATTTTTTAAACCCCTACAATTCAGCGTTAAGTTTGGAAGATTGATTCATGGTTCTGATCCAAGTTCAGATGTTCTTTTTCTCGACAGATGGTGTGATAGCTATGTATCAAAAATTCATGATACATCATGTATGCTACCATACCAGTATCCAATACGGCACGGTACAGATACGCATATTGGGAGGTATCGGAACAAATTTCGATGTAAAAATAGAATATAATTGCCGATATAGCTTCGATACTCGACGATACCTCAGTCCAATACTTCTCTTCCCATTCATGCATAGTCACGAAGAGATGGGAAAATGGAGAGAGCCTGGAGGTGGCTGGTCTGCTAGGTCTGGGAAGAGCACAAAGTCTGAGCATACTTGAAGAGATGAGGAGCATGGGCAACCCATTTTGCTAGTCATTGCTGTAAATGTTGACCTGGTGGTGCCAAATCTGTGTTGGCAAAAAAGAGAGCTGCAACGTGAAGAAGGCAAAGCAGCGGCAGTGGCTGGCTGGCTTATGATAAGAGGAGAAAGGAGATTTTACAGTTAAGCTTGAGGTCCTTATATGGGCTGAGTGGGCCAACTGCCCAGAAAATAAAGCCCATCTCATTTTTTCCTTGTTCTATCTTTTCTTTCCTTTTTCCCTTTCATCTTAGGACAGATATGCATTCAGCATAGGCATTTCATTGTTTTAGACTGCTTTCTTGGCACCCAGAAAGTTGAATTGTTTTCATAATTTTAAATTTTAAATATTATATATATGTGCTTATTTATTTATTTATTTCCTGTAGTAGTGTGTCAGTTTTAATTTAGAATTGCGTATTGCCATACCCTGTACCTGTATTGTGTATCATGACAATTAGCTGATAGCGTCATTTGTTTGTTTCTGTTCCTAGATTTTTCTTTTGTTTGGGCTTGCTTCTTCTTAAATGTAAGTAAAACATAAGTTGAGGTTGAGGAAATCATACTTCATGTACCGCTGAATGACTTCTATAAATCTATGCCTTGTGGTGTGTACGTGAAACTAATTTGACTTTACTTTTGCAGACAACACTTATGAACAGCATATGACTAGCCATCAGCAGGAAACAGCAATAATGAATGCTGCAATGGGATCATCTTTTGGGCCTAACAGACACAATGGGGTACACAATGATTTTTTGTTTCTTAATTCAGAGTGACAACTCTTACTAAATGTTAAAGTGCTGCTTTTTTTTACTTCTCCTTGGTCAATGATTACAGTTTCCTTATTTGGTGCACCTGACCCCCTCCCTTCCTCCAGATGCAACAAGCACAATTTATGTTGAAGGTCTCCCTACCAACTGTACTAGACGGGAAGTTGCGCGTATCCTTTTGTGGATGATAATTTCTCTTTCTGATCTTATTATGAGTCCGAGTTGTTTGTCATTCTTTTTCCACTGGTCAACCATAATTGACATTCAGGTGTTGTCAACCCATGTCACTTTTTTGTGTTCCATCCTTCAACATTGAGGTCTTTGGTCCCATTAACTTTTGCTTAGATATATTTCGCCAATATATGGGGTTCCAGCAAATGAGGCTGGTCAACAAAGGATCTAATAGACATTTGTGCTTTGTTGATTTTGCAACCCCTGCACAAGCTTTTCTCGCCATGAGGACTCTTCAAGGTGAATATAGCACTATTTTCTTATACAGTTTTTTATCTTTAGCTACATTTTGTGATGTTATTGTTCATTTTGTCCTTTACTTGGAGAAAAACTATCTTAGTGCATTATGAAACTGTTTAAACTAAAACATGTGGTGCTGGATGGTATTTTCCAACTCTGTAGCGATTATGAATGGCGCTAAGCAATATTTTTACTTTAAGACTGAGCAATGGTTCAAACTTCTTGAGTCTTGAATTTTGTTAGCCTATCTTATTTGCTTAAGATATAAGACAGCAGTTGTTATAACTGATAATTCTGATGTACGCTGGAGCACAAAAGGAAAAAAAATGCTAAGTATAGAAATGATTCTATGGCAGCTGGATCAGTAAGTTAGATTCTAATAATCTAAGAAAATACGACCCTTCTCTGCATGACATTTGTGTACAGTAGCTGGCAACAGCTTCTCATTCTTGATTTGCCAACACCTGTTCATTTTGTCCACTTCAATGCCAATATCTGTCCAACTCATTAATCAGTTTAGATCTCTATGATATCATAATCCACAGACTTTTTGGACCCTTTCATACTTTATTTTGTGTAAACTTGTCACATCTTATATGCTCAAATAGTTTGTAGCATGGGGTCATTGTTTGATTGACTGCATCTTTGAACAAATTACTTCATTTTGCAGGCTATAGGTTTGATGAACAGGACCCTCACTCACGGTTTTTGAGCCTGCAGTTCTCTCACTCTCCTCGCATGGGCTCACATGGTGGGTCCTAGGCACTGAATTGAGCGGATCTAGTTTTCTTCTATACCGTCTCGAATTCCTGATATCAGCAAACTTGACTTAGTCTATGATGAACAAAATTGTTGCAACGGACGGTACTTAACTGCTGGAGGTTGCATTGCTGTATGATATGTTTTTGTTATATAGTTTTGCAATGTGACAAGTATGTTATAGTGGATTTCATTCTCTACTGCTACTGAGTTCTTGGGTCATCCACTTCATTGATTGATATTGCCAGCTGGTAAAATGGGACTCTGATTATCTATTGAGGGACGTGAGCCAACAATTTGCAGGTGTCTCAGTGGTCCCAGCCAGTTTTGGAACACATTGGTTTGCATGGTTGCCATGCTCATTGTGATGCAATTGAATTCATGAGAGCTCTAGCACAGCTCTATTGTATGTATCAGTACTAGCACAGCTCTAGCTCCTCTGCGAGTTATTTTATGTATCAGTACTAGCACAGCTTGCGAAGCTATGTGAAAAGGACCTAATCGCTACCGCTAGAGGGAGCCTTTGCGCGCTCTTGCCTGCTGCATAGTCGTTGCTGTGCATCAGATCTGTTGATCTTGGCTGCCACGACGAGTGGGTTGTTCTTGGCGATCTTCTCCCGGCCCGCCGTCTTGAAGTCGAAGGTGCAGGCGTGCTTTCTCCGCGTGGCGGTGCAGCGAGCAGAACGTGGCACCACAGCGGCAGGGGAACCCCAGCAGCCCCACCTTCTTGCGGCACGACGCGCACCTGTTGGGCGCCGCCTTCATCACCGCCACCGCCGCGGGTGCAGGTGCTGCAGCACCGGAACTGGAGGCGGTCGCAGCAGAGATCTGGGCCGCCCCGGGTGCTCGTTTCTTGAGGAAGTCCCTGTAGCAGAGGGTGCACATGTTTTTGTGTGGCGCGTAGCCGAAGTAGCCGCACCCGGACCCGGATGCTTCCTGCTTCTGCAGCGTCTCCAACAACTCCAAGGGGAAGGCGGCACCGCTCTTCTTCCCTGTCGTCGGTGCTCGAGCAACTGGCGTGGCTGCGGCCACGGCCACGTAGCAGCGGCAGCGGTGGGCCCAAACAGGACTTAGACCACCGGGGTACAGGCCGGGGCCGCACAGAGAATTGGCGCGGGGGCGGGGGCCGCGATTTCTTTCCCCGACAAAGGGGGCGGTCTTGACGGTGCCCTTTTTGACTTGGAGCCAAAGGGTTTTTTTTTCCGCGCTCCCCAAGAACCGCGCTGTTGGCGACATGGGGCCCCCTGAAGGCCGGAGCCTCCTCGCCCCCCCCCCATCGAGGGTCCTTTGCCGGCCCGCTTTAGCCCTTAGCCGCTCCGTAAAGGGGAAACCTTTTCCCTTTGATGGTTCCGCCGATTGTTTTTCATGAACGACGGAGTTCGGGGAAACGGACGTGGCTTCCATCTTTTTTAAAAGGGGGATACGGGAAGGGGGGGCCAAGGGGAACGCAAAAAGTTGTGATTCCATGTGCGGGTTTTTAAACCCCACTTCCGCCTGGGGAGGTTCTGGAACCGTTTTTTTTCCGACTTCGGGAGGGGGGGTCGCTGGGCCGCTGTGGGGTTTCCCGGCCGGGGCCCCTGCCGCCCGCGGGATCGAGCGGGGGGAAACCAAGGTCCAAGGTGCGGTTCATGGGCACCACCTGGCTCTGCGGTGGGGATTCCATTCCAGGGGGGAGTCCTTCTGCAGTTTTTGCAGGCCAAGTGTTCGGGGGTCGGGTCCCTGCCAACTTCTTTCTCTTTTATGGTTTGCTCATTTTTCTCCTAGTACCTAAAAAAAAACTAAATAGTCGGTATTATAATAAATTATTCACGCATTATTTTTAGTAATGCTGTCAAATACAAAAATTCACTGCCATATATATTAAATTTTTTTTTGGGTATTTGTGGTCCGCTTTTTCCAGTCTCACAAAACCCCAACCCAATTGTACTAAGGCCTTTCAAAAGGGGGAAGTAGAGCCAGCCAGAAAAGGGACCCCACTGTTAAAAATCGATGGGGAGCCTTGTTGCAAAAAGGCTCAGCACCTTTTGTAAGCCCCATATGACGTGCAGGGCCACAAAATACCATAAATCCTAGTGTATTTTTTGGGCCCGGGCAAGTAAAAATTGCTAAGTAGGGACCCCCCTATTTTTTTTTTTTCCCCTCTGAAGCACCGCCGCCCCTCACGCTGTGGGGGCCACTTCAGGGGATTGAAAACCCCAGCTTCGCAGGACGACGATCAAGGGGTCGCATTACCCTTGGGGGACGGTCCCGGTAAAATTTTTTTCCGGGGGCGGGGCCGGCCCCCCGATCCAAACGAAGGTTTTTGGGGCCCGTAGGGGCCCCACGGATTAAGGGCCCTGGGTTTTGGCCGTGGGCCTGGCCCTTGCGTAAAAGTGGGGGAAAAGGGGTCAGTTGGTCCCCGGGCGCGGCGGCGCGGGCCTTAGTTGCCCCGGTCTTTTCCCTTCCCCGCAACGGTAAAGGGCAACCGCCACCAGCTGCTGAACTTGTTCCACCGCCCGGGCAATAACCAAGTGTAGTAAAACGTACTCACTGTGGCATTTTACCCGGCCCCGCCCCCGGGTGGTTGTCACGTCGATCAAGCATTGGTCAGCGGGGACGAGAACAGCTGAAAAAAGTAAACAATTTGGGGGGAAACAAGGCTTGCACGCAAAGGCAGTCTGTACGCCCTTTTGCCGAAAAAAAATCATTTAAAAATAAATTTTTTTAAAAATTTTTTAAAAAAAAAAAAAGATAAATTTACCTCGGAGACGTTCATTGTAAGGGGAAGGCCCAAAATTTTTTTTTTTTTTTCTCGGTTTTGAGATTTACAGGGTTTTTAAAGGAAATAAAACTAAATTTTTTTTCCTTTTGGGGCCCAAAAAAATTTTGAAAGATTGGAAAAAAATTTTATACCAAACTATTGGGGGGGGTCTTTTTTTCATTTGCCAATTTTTTAGAAATTTCCAAATTTATTTTTTGGAAAGAAATTTTAAAAAAAAAAAACGGGTTGGAGATGCATCTTTAATTCTTTATAATTTTTTTTTAATATTCTTTTGTATTAAATTTTTTCATATTTTTCTATAATTTTTTGGTTAAAATTGAAGCTTTGACTTTTAAAAATTTTTGAAATGTTTTAATTTGAAGGGAGGAGTACATTGTTTAAAGTATTGATTTGATCAGTAAAGGGGTTAAGTTTTCCCAAAACCCCAAACCCCAATTCTACAAAAGCTTGCGGCGGATTGGGCAACCCCGCAGTCCGCGGCCTCCCAGCCCCGGCCAAAACCCAACGGGTTTGGGCCCCCAGATTTAGGGCCACCTCGGCTTTTGGGGGCCCGGGGGCCCGGTTAATTAAGTGGGGGGAAAAAAAGGCATTTCTTCCCCCGGGCCCTTTTCCCTTTCCCCTGAAAAGGCATCGCGTGTCGCCACCTTTTATGTTGCCGTGCTGCGCACATCGTGCATCCACCCCCAAAGCACCCCCGGGCACACAGCGATCCCCCGGGGGTCGACGCAAGCGACGAAGATAACCCTCTGTCCCGCCCGCACTGCAGAAAACCCCCGAACTCATAAATTTTTTTTTGTTCGAAATTTTCCGGTTGGCTGAGGGATTAGACGTCCATTGATTTCAAATTTCCCCGGAGCCCGGGGGCCTGTGGTTTAGGGTTTTTGAGAGCTTTCCCGTCCGGCTCCTCGCCGCAACCCAGCAGCACGTGCAGGTGCGTGGTCGCGCGGGGGTCTCGCCGGGTCCAATCGGCTTAATCCTTTTAAAAAACAGGTAATATCGCCCGTCTGTCCCTTTCCCGCAAAAAAGGGTTTTGTAATCTATAAATTTTTTAACCTGATTAGGGTTTTTAAAAAAAAATTTAATATTTTAATTCAAATAAGTTTTTATAAAAAAATTTTTTAAAGATTTAAAATTTTTAAAAATTTAAAGTTTTTTATACATGATTGGAAAATTAAAAAAATTTCTTTTTTGTAGAAAGGGGGTCCCTTGGGTTTTTTAGTTGAATGCACAACACAGCATCACATCACAAACACATTAGTATGGATTGCAATTAAAAAAGGGGGTGATAGCACGATTGCGTACCCTAGGAAGCAACGCCGTCGCGTGACGGAACCTGACGCGTGGGCGGCGGCCTGTCCGACCCCGGTACAGTTGCGCACGCCCACCCATGATCTCGCGTTTTATTCATGTATATGTGTACCCGGGGAAAGGGCCCCGGGGCGTCTGGCCCTGGATATTTTTACCTCGTTGGGGATGATCAAAAACCCCGTCCGGGTTATTAGCCCCTCGGAAGCCCCTTTCAAGTTTTTTTCGTGATAGGTTTTGGGTTTGCAACGGATTGGAGAATTTTGGGGCCCGGTACTGACGGAAACCACGACACCACCCCATGAGCAGTTTTTGGCTTTGTCAATAAAAACGACTTCCTCCTAAACCAAATTTGTAGCAGGATTATTCCGGGCTTTTTGTCACACTGATGCAGTTTTGACCTCTAATGAAAACCCTCCTGGCTCGGATTTCTCCCTGTTTTTTTTTGTTGGGAGAGAAATTAAGTATTGTTTTGTCAAGGTTGGTTCTCTCTCTTACCTTTGTAAAAAAGAAATGACCGGGAAAAACTGTATGTAGTAGCGTGCTTTACGAGTACTACTTTTCCTCAGCAAAGAAACCCGTCTCCCATTCATTTTGTGCGCAAGAAAGCTAAAGGGAAAAAACGCATAAGGCATCCAAACAAAGTCGAAGCCAAACAAAAGAAAAGAAGGGATGAGGAGAGGACAAGGCGAGGCGTGGCCCCCAGAGTCGAGCCCAACCCAGGCCCGCGGGGACAGGGAGCAGAGATGAGGGCTCCCGGGCCGCCCTTTGCGGGGCAATCCTTCCCCCAAAAAAGCGGGGCCCCACCACCCCAGCTGCCAACCACAAAAGCAAAACCTCAAAAGACGCGTATGGATCAGACCGTGCGCTCCTCCCCCCTGCCCTTGCCCTCCCGCCCCTCCCCCCCCCTCCCCCCCCCCTTTTGATCCACACAAACAGCCAGGCCACCCCCTTACGGGGGTCACGTCGGGGCATGATCGATTCGATTGCAATCTACGTATCAAATCAAGAAAGGCGGGGGGAGGGAGATAATACAGAAAAAAGGAGCGAAGAAGGACCGCCCAGAGGTGTGGGGATCGGAGCGGGGAAGGAGGCTATTTGGGACAAGCCGCAAGCGGACGAAGGGCCCGGGAGGGGGCGGTGCGCTGTGCCCACTGGGGGAGCATGGGGCGCGCGGGGGGGGAACAGGGCGGAGGCGGGGGAGAGGCGGCGGCGCGGGGGAGAGCGAGAAGGGGGCGGAGATCGACTACGTGTTCAAGGTGGGGTGGGGGGCGACTCGGGGTGGGCAAGCCCCAGCTGCTGGCGCGCTTCACCCGGACGACTTGCGCTCGACCCAATCCCATGGCGTCGAGTTCCAGACGCGCACGCTCACGCTCCACCGCAAGCCGCAAGGCGCGTCTGGGACACCCCCGGACAGGAGAGGTAACGTATCGAGTATTTTGTCCCGGTTTTCCTGTGCAACTACGCGCGCACGTCGCCGCCGGCGCCGCCGTGCCGGCGCACCAGGGGGCTTTGTGTGTACTCGGTATTCCATCCATCGCACCGGTGCAACGCGGCGGCGCTGTTCTTGTGTGTGCTGCATACGTAGGGTTTGATTCTTTTTCAATTTTAACTACTGTGGTTCCAAAAACGCTGATTGCGGATTCCAGTGTACTGAAACCCCGCGCACGGCTCCCAGGGAAGGGGGCATTGTAGTTGGATTCTACTCCGAGGAAATTTGGGTTTTCGCCACACTACACATTTGCATTTGAAGCTTTACTTTTTTTTCCCCTTCAAAACTAAAACAAACAAAAAAAAACGCTTTATTTTTGAAACCCCTTTTTTTTTTCACTCGATTTTGGCGGGGTGATGACAAGTGTATGTCCCGCCTACTAGTCTTTTTCTTTTTTGATTGAGATGGTTCGGATAATTGCTTCCGAGGGGGTTCTTGATGTCAGATATTCCCTCCCCCCCGCGGCCGCCACTTTTTTTTTTTTAAGAAACCCGGTTTTTAAGATTAGGAAAAATGGGACTACTGGGGGTCCATGGTGAATGGTGTCAAGTCACCCCAGAGTGACGCTAGGATGATCCAAAATTAGGTTGAAAATTAAAAACACATTTTTTTTTAGTATAGTAGATAAGCCGCCAGGGTGGGTATCAAAATGCAAATTTAAATTGACGGGTGAACACTACATGTTAAGCCTCAAGCATGATGACCACGCTGAAAATGACTCCCCATCGGGACAGCCGGGGCCACCTTTAATTTCGGCTTTTTCGTAAGTGTAGGAAATTGGCAGACCTTCGTGTCCTTTATTTCAAGGCAAAACTATCTCGAGTCAACTCATATCCTGTCTTGCATCTGGATTGGGCAGTGGCACTGGAAACCTCCTTTTTTCTGTAAAATTTTGTCCTCTGTTCAACCCCCTGTAGCCAAGCAGGTTCAGAACCTAAGAATTCTTGCAGGAAGCAGCTGAAAAAAAATTTTTAAACCCCAGTAAAAAAAATTGCTTTTCCGAAGAACTAAAGTAAATTCGTCAATAAAGGGCGAGAGAAACTCATCAAAAACTGCCTGGTTTTGGGGTTAGGTACAGGGGGTGACGAGCGCCTAAACCGCGGCGCCTGGGGCCAGGTGGTGCGACGTGACCCGGCCGCCACGTTCCAGCACGGGGCGCGGTGGGGGGAAAAAGGAGCTCCGCGCGCCCGCCGACGGCTCCACCGTCGTGGGGGCTCATGGGGGAAAAAGGGCCCGACATGCCGCGGCGGGCGCGAGGTGCCCCCCCGACGGGGGCGCGCGCCTCGCCGAGGAGCGGGCCTCTTTTTTCTCGGAGGCGTCCGCGCCACGGGCGACAACGTCAGCGCGCCTTCCTCCGCTCCTCGAGGGGTCTTCGCCGTCGTGTCGCCAGGGCGCTGGAGCTCGAGAGGCACCCACGGTGGCGGGGGAAAGGGGGATGGGGGTGGCGGGGGAGGTGCTGTCGCTCAAGGGGCCGCGGTGGACGGGCCCTCACGGAGACCGCGCCATGAAGAGGAGCCGCTGTGCCTTGCTCATGTGCATGGAGCATGACGTGGCGTCTTTTTCCATGTAGGAGTTGTTATTTAAAAACTATACCTTTTCAAAGTTCACATTCATGTTTTGGGTGCTGTATTATCTCAAATTTAATCCAATGTGTTTGGTAAGTTTAAATTCCACACCAAAACCATTTCAACCCAAGAACTGAGGTCAATGCAGAAAAATCAAAAAAAAAACCCCATGATTTTTCAGCAGTTACAAAAGTAAACTTTGCACGTGTATTTGATGCTTTAAACATTTTATTTTTTCGGGAAACTCCTTTTCTGTTACTTTACTCTCAACTCCAACCCTCTGAAAAATCCAGGAACACCCCTGAATCCATGATCCTGTTCTACACGGAGACATCGATAAACAAAGGTACTTACTAAGTACTACGCACATGACTCAGAAAAAGAAATCAATAACAATGGGCAAGATCTCTAGCAATCACATGACTTGAAAGAAGACAAACGAACTAGCAAAAAATATTTGGGGGGGCAAACAAAACACAAAGAAAAACCTTTCAGCAGTTTATCACTAGAAAAACGGTTTAAACTCAGATCCAAAAAAAAACTAGTTTTCTGCTCATTTTTTTGGGCAAAGCTAATAGTCACGAATGTATACCAAAATAGTAAAATCCAAAAACCCGGCCCGTTCAGGCAAAAAAGCGCCACAGAAACCCAGGACATCATCACATCGCAGGAGAACCGAGACAAATCAAATTGGCAGAGAAAACTCCTGTAATTTCGGGGCCCGGCATTGAAACCCATTTCCTAATAATTCTCTTTTCAATCTTTTCCTTCAACTGGGGAGCCCCTTTTTTGAACCTGTGTAACCCTCCTTCCAGATGGTACAATGCTGAAAACCTTCGGGCCAAAAGGTATCAGCTATCAGGGGCCTGCCCCAAAATCAACCGAATGAGGAAAAAACCAAGCTGATATTTGCCTCGAGAAAATACAAAAAAATTTCGAACAATTCACTTTCTGAAGAAAAAATAGGGGGGTACATAAATGTTTTAAAACATGGGTTTGACAACTATCTTGCTTGCAAGTAAATTCAACAGCTTCCCAAAACATATCTTTTCCCCAAGGTTAAGTTTTCCCACATCCTTTTAAATTTTTTTTGTGATTTAGTTCAAATTTCAAAAAATATTAAAGAAATGGATACAATCTGCTAAATCCCAAAAAGGTGAAGAAAACTGGTTTACCGTTGAGTCACTGAAAAATTCTAAATTTCTAAATGCTAAAAAGCCCACAGCCGAAAACACCAAGTTGGACTACTACCCCCTTATTTTTTTTAAAAAAATGCTTTTGTAGAAAACTAATTAGTTTAAAAAAAAAAAAAGAACTAGCCCTGCATTTGAAATTGTAGGCATATTTGTTTATTTAGGACAATATGGGCCTCAAATTTTTTTTTTAATACATGTTTTTGCAATACAAATTTAGCAATTTGATTGGATTGAAAAAATATTACTTATGATTAGAAACTTATCACACAAAATGGGAAACTAACGAGTAATTGTTAGTCCCAAAACTTGTCCCAATGAAACGGAAAAAGCCTAAAATTTTAAAGAGGAATAACTAATAAGCTTGTCCTAAATTTTGTTTATAAACAGCTTACATTATAAAAACAGAGCAAAACAAATCGGGGAAAAAGACAAATGTGGCCTACATGGCTACAAAACCCACCACATGCCCCTTCAACTAATGCCATATACAACATGGGGGACTTGTAAATTTTGTACATTGAAAAAGGTATACCTAGTGGTCCCCAGGAGACTTTAGTAGCAGTCTTCGATCATGGGTTGACTCCTGTGAGAGCAGATTTAAACAACCTAGGTTTAAAAAAACACTACTAATTGGCTGTCTTCTGACTATACGTGTAACCACCTGATCGCTTTTAGCAAGATGCTCGGGGCAGCATGTGTCCTAGGCGTTGATGACACGTCCCCGGTAGCCGGGCCTTTGGGGTGTTCCGGGCCGTACACGAAAAGTTTCTTCATAATGCAAGCCGCAAGCATCTTTTCGCCAGGATATTTAGTATTTTATGCGCCTAAGGAGAAGCACAAAGGCCCTTTAAACCCCTAATCGAGTCTCTATTAAACAATTACTCCGATCCTGAAGTTCAGACCCAAAACCTATGAGTTATCCCATGCAATGTATCTGAAGTGATGGGTTTTCTTTGAGAAATTTTAATTTCTCCAAAGAACGACCCGGGGCAAGATGCTCGTGGGTGCAGGCATGTGTCCTAGGCGCTTGATGACACGTCCAGGGGAGCCGGCTTTGGGGGGTTTCTCGCCTGTACACGACAAGTTCCCTTTATAATGCAATGCCCGGAAGCAGTCTTTTCCCCGGAAGAGTATTTTTAATGCTAGCCCAAGGAGATGCACAAAAGGGCCTTACTCCCAAAAACGAGTCCCTATTAAAATTTCTCCGACCCGAATTCAGAAAGGGAAACCCCTTTATGTTATCCCCTGCTAATGTATCAATGATGGTTTCTTGAGAATTTAATTTCTCCAAAATAACGACACTGGAGGATACCCAGCCAATTTAAAGGCCCGGGGTGCATTTGGGGGAAAGGGCGAGTAGGTCGGTTCTTTCTGTAAGTTGGACCGGCAAGGCCCGCCCAAGGGCCCAACTACGGCTTTTTTTTTAATTGGGAGCAACTTAAATTAAAGCTATTGGGGCGGAATTACAGCGGCTGTTAGCATCAACTTGTCCTTGTCCCTTTTAAGGGGCCAGGCCAAACATCAGGCTCTCTTTATATGGGTAATGAAAGCAGCTTGTGGTGTTTTTGCTGGAGGCCCGGCGCCTTCCCTTTTATGCCTCCCCATTAGGTCGCTAGACCAAAAACCGAGGATGGTCGAAGGTGGGCAAGTTGTGGGCGCCTTGTGTCCCCTTTGCTTGACTGTTGTTTGTATTTAGTGTGAAACCCTGTTTTGGGGGGCTTTCTTTTGCTCTCCCTTTTCCCTTGGGGCAGTTTTTTTTTTTCCCTTCTTAATAAATGAACACACTCTCCTGTTGTTAAAAAAAATCCATCCCTCAAGACGCCTTTAGTTTCTTAATTTCATTGTCTAAGGCTCTAAGTAACTCAATTTGGGTTTTGACTGCACCAGGATACCGGGGTTATGGTTACGGTGGGGGGGGGGTCGGCCTGAGTGAGCCCCGCCCCCACCAGGGGGGTTGGATGTCAGCCTTGGTTCGGTAAAGTGCTATAGTGTTTTCACTATCAGGGTTCCGGAGGTTTTTTGGGCGTTTTAAAGTCCTCCGCCAACAGCCAAAATATGCGTAAAACCCTCATTTAATTGAAAGGGTCACAGTAGAGAATGATCGCAAACTTGCAGGCGAATTTTCAGAAGAAAACAACCCGGGTTGTTCCCATCAGGGGAAAATTTTTTGTTGGGGTTCATACCCTCCCGTAGAAAAAAGCCACAATTATCTTCGACTTTTTCCCAAACCCTCACATCAACACCTCACAAGGGTAATGTTTGCTTTTTGGTTTTCTGTACATTGGGGAGTAATCAAATAGCAGCAACAATGTTTGCTACCTACTCTGTTGAATCAGGATTCCTTTGTTCCCGCAAAAAATGCCAAAAAAAAGCAAATGCCCCACGCCTTTAATACCCATGTGTCCATCCCTTTTTAAACTAATATTTTTTACATTGATGGCACCAGTGGGTGACCTACATACAGATAAAAGTTATACAACTGCCACAGAAAAAAAATCTTGGAGTAGGGTAATGAAAACCCAACAGAAGAAAAACGAAAAATATACTAGTGTATACACAAAAAGTGCCCAAGTTGTTTTCTTATGTGGCAAAAATTTAAACGAATGATCATATCTTTTTTTCAAACCCCATTCTTAACAATTGGGTTTTCTTTTAAAGAAGCACTGGGTTTGGGTAGAACTCCCCAAAGCATCAAAAGTTTTTGATTACTGGGTTCCATTGGGGGGGGAAAATTACCCTATCAATTGTTTACTTCATGGGAGTCCTTGGGTCTTGGAAAAGTTTTCAAAAAAAAATGGGGGCAGAAAAAAGTTTCCCCTGTCTTCTAATGAGGTTTTCATAAAACCCCTCTTTTATCAGAAATGGATACCTTTTTTGGGGGGCGATCCAGGTTTTTGGGGACAGTTGGAAAAAATGAAGTCCTGGTTTATGTTTTCTGGAACCACAGGGTGACGGAGATGAAGGGGTTCTTTGAGGTGTTTTGGGGGTTCTCTAGAAGAGGGCTTTAAGGGTTTTTTTTCCTTTCTGGCAAGACTCTTTTCTCTTGGGGCTGTATGTTCCAGTTTGGGGGGTTTTTGTGTCCCAAAACCGGTTGCTGGTGTTTCCAGGGTTGTCTCTTTTTCTTTTTTTTTTTTGAAAGAATGGTTGCTTTTTTATAAAAAAGGGTTTTCCTCCGTCAAAAAAAAAAATTTAAAGTTTTTAGAAAAAAATTCAATTAGAAGTTTAGAAATGTCCAGCTCTATTCAAAAGTTCCTACGGTGGGACTTTGACCTAAGAAAAGGCAAACTACATGTTTAAATTTTTATTACCCTAAAGCTGAGAGCTAAAACTAGGCAAAAAAATATAGATAACTTGAACAGCAAAAAAATAAGACCTCTTTAAAAAATCTGCTTCGCCTGACATCAAGAATTACAAAGTTGTTTTCCTTTTGAAGGCCAGGGTTCCTTCACATCAACACTGGTACCCGCAAAACAAAAAGCAGCAAAGCCCGTTTTTAAATGAAATAGCTAAGCTAGTAGGCCTCATAACCAACGGGGATGAATCAAGAAAAAATAAAATAAAGTAGATATTCCCCCAAAATTGCAAGAAGGCCTTATCACATAGAAAAAAAAAATTCAACCTCACTATAGTTTAAACCCCCCTATGTAGAATAAAATTAAGTTTTCAAATAAACTTAAAAATGTTTACAAAGGAAACACGTGGGAAAACTGATCAAGTTACCCGCTTTTTTCCCCTAGCAGGCCGCTTAACTTTCATCTTCTTTACTGTAGGAAAACAAACTGATACAGAAAAATTTAAAAGTCGCATAGCCCCAAACAATAGGAGATCTAATCAAAGTACCAGGAGTCTTTTCAGGTTTTTGTGGCACACAACTTAGCGTTTCGGCTACGCAGCAAACTGAGGAGTTTCTCCTTTATTGATCCAGAATGGCCATATTGAAGTTGAAAAGGATGATATCCTTGGGGAGTAAGCAAAGGGTTTCTGTTCCTACAGAAAAGCTGCAAGCTTGTGAACATGAAGAGGATAGCGAAAATATGGGGTCGAGAGATTAAAAACACCTTTGCTTTTTCCTAAAGGGTGCATACTGTTACGGGGAAGGGGATATTTTTAGAAGCAAAATGTTTCCAAGGGCCCCCCGGTTTGGATTGGATGAGCTGCAATCTGAACCTGTGTGGGGGTTAAGCAAGGCTGCGGGGAAATCTGGATTTTGGGGGGTTAGCTTGCCCGACCCCACCGCACCAACAACGGGGAAAAATTTCCTTGTGTTTCCCATCTCAGATAAATTTCAAACGTTTTGGCCCTAAGATCGATTCTACAGAAGTTAAAAAATTGGGGGGGGAGAAAAAAAACAGCAATTTATTTTAGCCACCAGTTCCAAGTTCCTCCTACAAATGGGGGTATTAAAATGCCCCAAAAAATGGTTCACCTGAAAATCAAATGATAAAAAAAAAAGGTACAACTAAGCCCGGGGATTTTTTGGCTCCTTAAGTTTCTCGCTTTAACCCCTGAATTCAGAAAAAAAACATACACCAGAAAAAACCCCACAGCCCGTTCCTTCATGCTTCAGCCCGCTTTGTTCTACACTGCTCACTCACTCACTCCAGTACCCGTCATTTTTCCTTCTCATCCGGATCATCACCTCCTCGCCCATCTCCATCACGGCCCCTCAACCCTTGCACATCCCAAGCCGCTTTCCCCGGAACATTGCAAAGTCCACTGACCAGCCCCCATATGGTAGCCCCCACTTTAGCTGCTTGGCGGTATTCTGCATTCAAACCCACCCAAGTAAGCGCTTGCCATCCGAGGGGCCCCGCCACACTTTCCTTGGGGGCCCCACCTTCCTCGGCCTCCCCCAGGCCGCCCGGGCCTTTCCCGTTCCGGGGGCCCACAGGTATCCCCCTGCAGCCGTAGGTCGACGGGCCCATCCACGAGTCCACCCATCGCGGCGGCGATGGCGTCATTCCCCCCGATCCCGGGGGCGGGCTCGACCTGGCAGATGGAGCGTTTTCTCCCCGCAGCGGGAGGGTAGGGGTCTCCAAGCCGAGGGGGAGGCGCGGACGATGGGGTGCGCGGGGCCGCGGACCCCCCGCGGCGGGGAGCGGCAGTGGGGAAAAAGGGTCGGCGGCGGCCGCGGGGGACTCGGGGGGGAGCTGAGGCCCGCGGGGGGCCGAGGTCCAGCGCCCCTTTTTGGCCCAGACGGGGCTGGCCCCGGGGGCGGAGCACGGCGGGGGGGGCCGCGGCTCGAGCGCGCGGGAGGCATGCGAGCGCCCGGGGATCCCGCCCGGCCCCGTGCTCCATGTCAACGACGACATAGTCTTTGCCGGAGAGGGCGGGGAGCTCGGGGAGGGGGGCGGGGAGAAGGGGAGGGGGAAAACCCGTACAGGGTGTCCCCGGCGGCGGGGCGGACTTTAGGGGCGGCGCGGGAGAGAGGAGGTCGGATGCCGCCCCGGGACCCGAGGGGGGAGCCCGCCCAGGCAGGGGAGCGGTTTTGTGATGCCGTGGGGGGGGGAGATGCGAGGGTTTTGGGGGGGAGTTTTGGGTCTGGGGTTTGGGCGGAGGAGGGGAAAGGGAGAGGGGGAGGGGCGGCGGGCCCGGCAGCGGCCCGTCGCGGAAGGGAGGTTGGGTGGTGGGGGGTGGGTTTTTTTGGGATTGCGAGCCGCGGGCCCGCCGAAGCCGAATGGCGAGTCCCGGGGGGGCCGGGAAAGGGGGCTGCGTGGGGGTGGACTGTGCGAGTGATTGTCGTTCACCCTCACACCCTCGCCGTGTCCGGCTTCTCCGGCTTTGGGGGCCACCGTGTGTCCTACCCCATGGTGCAGACCCTGCCGTCGGCCCCTCCGGCTTTGGGGCCTGGCGCTTGGGGGCCCCTCGCCCCTGCCGTGCGGGAGGGACCTCTTTTTTTTGCGCTCCTCGAACGTGGGCAACCACAATAAATATTATATAATATATTAATTTTATATATTTTAATAATATATATACCACCAAAAAGAGGGGAAACGTCATATAAAAAGAAAAATCTGATTTAAGACAATTAAAAAAACAAGTCATACAACTTAGAGATAAATTCATCTATAAATATTTTAATTTTGCATTTTGCCAAAACAATCAAAATATCAATTTTTTAAAATTTTTTGTGGCGTTTGAAAGAAAAGTTTGATTAGAAAGCCCATGTTAAATGAAACGGACACTCATAATGAAATAGTTTAAGTTTTCATTTAGCCAAAATCAATCATAAAATCAAAATTGTTTTATTGTTGGCTGTTTTATTGAAAAAATATTTGATATAGAAAGCCACAAGTTAACTGAAGCGAGCACACTCATAATGAAATGTGCACCGCTCATACAAGCCTAACATTCATTCAGACTTTTCATTTTTTAAATGCGGATTCAATAAATTACCACCACACAAAAAAAATCAAAAGCTTTTAGACCATTTACTCTACAACCTCAAACGCTATTTTTTCAGATTTAGAAATAAAGAAATTAGAAAAATCATGCTTAACTTAATTCCCTTTTTCAGCCGCAATTCTTCTCCAAGCTACTTAAAATTTTTTTAAGATTTTTAAAAAAAAAAATGGGAAATAGGGGTCATTTAAAAGAGATTTCCAACAACGAACTGCAGTGCTATTTCAGAAAACCCTACTGTATCTGGGAAGGTAATTGAAAGTATCATTCTATACTAATCACAGTTGAAAAAATATCAATGCATAAAAAATGGATGGTGTGGGAAATCAACCCCCCTCCCCCCACCAAATCGTTCCCTAGGCTTCACAGATCCCAAAAATTGCAAATCTTCACAATTCGTTCCCTTCCCTTTGCAGCTTTGGCTTGCAGCATTAGCGGACCCCGGATGCCCGGGGAAAGTAATAAAGATGAGATTGACAATGAAAATCTAGGGCTAATACTTTCTATCTAAGTTCAGTCAGATTAACCGAAGATTTTAAAAGATTTTATAGGGTTTAGTGAAAAAATGAATGAATTTTAAGAGATTTGAAAGTGCATCTAGCCCTTTAGTGGGTTTTGGTAAATTGGGACAACACAATTTAAAGGGCTAAAAAGTTTGCTAAGTGTGCAAAGGGTTAAAAAAGAAAAGCAAACTTGGGTATTCCACAAAGTGTTTAATAAGGTCAAATTGTGTATTGTTGTTTGTAAATATGAAAACAATCTATTCAAGCAAAAAACAACAATGCAAAAGGAACAAAGAAAGACTTATAAATTTTGGGGTATCATAATATCATGTGAAACAAACATGTTTACAAATGGCAAATGAACATATTGAAGTTTGGGTTGGTCTCATATTGGATTGCTTTACTGAACAAGAAAGTTGGATAGTGGACTAGTGGCAAGGACTAAAATAATGAATCAAAAAGGGATTAGTGAGAAAAAACCCGCAAAGGTCAAATGACAAAGGAACAAAAATATAAAGAAAAAATGGTCTTACTTTAGTTTGCTTTATGGTAAAAATTTAGAAATCACTTTGATTAAAGATCAAGCAAAAGTTTGAAAATAAGATTGAAAAATGATGAAGGAGTGTCAAGCCCAAAAAAAGGAGGATCAAGGGAAATTTTGAATTGGCTTTACCAATGAATGGATCCAGTATCAAAGCTTTATTTATCTCAAAAATTTATATCTATAAGATATTCAAGCAAGGACAAAATTAAGAAATGATTTTAAAACGGTGCTTAAAATTTATGTGACTTTATATGGCTTGATAGGGTGAAGATAGTAAGAAAAGGACTTCGAGGTACTAAGCAAAGGGATTCAAAGGGGAAACCCAGGTACATGGGGAAAAGGGGAAAAGAGAGTCTTGCATTGATTTTTAAATACAATCAAACAGAGGAGTCTATTATTTTGAGGATTAATTTATTTGTGGAAGGACTTGAATCCATGGGCTGAATTCATATGTTTGGAAAGATTCAAATCACAAGCCTAAAGGGGTGTTTGCTCAAAGATATGAGATAAAGGTTTATTGCAAACACATGCTCAAGGTATTATAAGAATGAGGACAAACATTCAATGGTGCAACCCCAAATTATCAAAGATCGGTACCAAACCAAAAGCATTTAATTTTTTTGATGTTTTGAATTTTTAGTTTAGGGAAGGGCTACTAAAAGGGGATGCAATGTGCTTCTAATGTGCAACAAAGTGCCAAAAATTTCCCCCTAACATCCCTCAACCTTGCCAGAAACCCCGCAAAAAGTTTTTTATTTAGAGCATTTTTGAAAGAGCCCAGGGTGCTCCCCGAGCATAGTGCTGGGTCCCCCAGTGCCCGGGCCAAACGATAGTGCCCGGGGGCCCGGGGCGGCAGTGCCGCGACTTTAAAATTACCGTTGGGACAGCAGGAATATTCTATCCCCTCCCTGCTGCCCCAACGGTCATCTCACCATTCCCCTTTTCCCATGCTCACATGGGAAAACTCCCTTTCCCCCTCTCTAACTCCTGGGGGCCCCCAAAGTATTCTCTCTTCGATTCCTCTCCAATCATTTTAGAGATTTGGGATCCAAACCCATTAGAGAGCAACCCCAAATAATCTTTCATTGTCTAGACACTTGGTTCGCTTCAAGACGGTGGATTGCATTCGTTACTTTTGGACTTGCTCCTAGCCATAACGCGCCCTGGGGCTTGCCCAAATTTTGTGGCAGCCCCAGGGGGTTTGAAAACCCCTTTATTTCCTAAGAAATCACCCCCCACTTCAGGTTCACTCCTTGATTTTAGAACGAGGGGAAAAACAAAGCCTTTTGTGGCGAGCCAAGCCTTATGTGGGGAACCTCAACAACGTGGGGTTTGGCCCGCCTTTTTGGCGACGCTGAACCACGGGATAAATTTTGTGTCACTTGTGTTTGTGTTGTTTGCTTTACTTGCATTTTGTCCTCAAGGTGATTTCTAGGGTTTGGTCCTGATCTACTTGGTGGTGCAGCTCCTACCTATTCTAAGAGGTTCTACAGGTTCCATACTATCCTAGGAAAGTTTATATTCAAGTAGAATTTCGATTTGCTGATCAGTTTTTGAATTATATACATATCTGTCTGAGGGTCCAGCACTGTCGGGCTTTAGAGCAGCAGTGCCGGGCGGAGCAGCAGTGTCGGGCTCCAGAGCGGCACTGCCGCGCCTGTGATCTAATAAGTTATGCAGCTAATTTTTTAAACATGTCTATTCACCCCCCTCTAGTCCTCCTAGGTGACATCAAGGTCCTTTCAAGATTTAATGAAGAAAATGAATGAATTTTATAGGGTTTAATAGACAAATGACGCCATCGAGGGGGCTGCAGCCACCCCAGCCCCCTGGATCCGCCACTGCTTGCACGAGAGGCAGAGGTTCTTCACCAGCACCATAGGTACACCAGCGCCCATAGGACACCCAACTCAAAGGCGCCACCATCGGCGAGCTCCATGCCGTCCTCCCTGGGCGCGCGCTCGATGTACCCGCCCAGCACAACCTTCCTGTTCCTCGCCACCACCTGCTGCTCTTGCTCCACATAGCCGCCGTCATCACCACAGGATCGAGAGTTTGCCGCGACAGATTGCTCCTGCACACGCATACCACAATCACGCGTGCAAGAGTGCTCAGGATCCGCACACCGTCGAGTCGAGGCGACAGGCCCTACAATGCTGCTGGAGCCATTCTCTCAGCCTCGCAACATGGGCCTTCCCCGTCGCCTCACCAGACGACGCAACCTCCATCTCTAAGCTTGGACGAGGTGTTTTTTTACAAAATTGACGATGAAGAGACGGGTTGTGAGGACCCGTTGTAGTTGCTATTGGTATTTCTTATGACTATTGGATAAATCCGCAAGCGCACAGATTATACCGCTGTAGCACTTCACCAAGGAGTATTCCGAGGTATCGTAATTTATATTATCCCAAGGGAAAGCTGACTAGAAATAATAATTAGAGAGAGATCCTATAGAGCACCTCAACCTTAGTACCAACTAGTATAGGGGGTAAATGATAAAAGTGATAGGAAGGGGTTGATGAATGAAGAATCTACGGTAAAGGATACTTAGAACGGACCTCAGAGACTAGCTAGGTGGGAGGACAATGAGAAGAGAACAGGGACTCCTATGTACTTCTCTCTACTTCAATATACTTAGCTAGATAACTAGTCTAGACACTATAGTTTGTCTCCTCAATACAAGTATGTTAGGCGAGGGGATAGATCAGTAGGAGGACAAAACTCCAACCGGACCGCGCCCTCTTCTTACGGGGGCCTTACCTTTTAAGAACTTGCCTATAAACACGTGGTGGAATACAAAGACTAGACAAGGCTGTCACCTCTTGCTAGCTACCACAAACAATACCCTATGACAGACAATGATCGCATACAGGAAAGGGCACAAGGGTCACACAAAATGGGGGTGAAGGGGTATTAAAGAGCAAAACATATAGCAAGACTAAATCTAGTAAGAAAAAGCTCAAAGTAAATACTAAGTAAAATAAAGAGAAAGATAATAAATTTAAAAAAGGTAAAGTCTTTCAAAGAAGGAAAATACAAGAGTTTTACCAACTCCCAGAAACCAAAATCCGGAAAAACCCGAGCACAGCTCGACTCAACTTCCCAAAATCCCACTCTAGACTAACTCCCCAGAACAATCTAAGGGAAAAGAGCTTGTAGGCTTCTTTTTTATATTTAAGAGGGGGTGTGACCCTCTATTTATAGGGAGGTGGGGTAGGGGCTACTCCGGCGGTTTAAAATTAAAAAAAACCCCCCCTTTTTTTTTTAAAAAAACAGGGGGGGCCCTTTTTTTATTTTTTAACCCAAACCCCCAAAAAATTTTAAGGGGGGGCCCTTTTTTTAAAAGGGGGGGAAAAAGGGGCCCAAAAAATTTTAAAGGGGCCCAAAGGGGGCCCTTTTTCCCCCTTTTTTTTAAAAAAAACCCCCAAAAAATTTTTTTTAAAAAAACCCAAAAAAAAAAAATTTTTCCCCCCCAAAAAGGGGTTTTTTAAAAAAAAGGGAAATTTTTGGGGAAAAAAAAAAGGGAAAAAAAAGGAAAAAAAAAGGGTTCCCAAAAAAATTTTTTAAAAAAAGGGGGGCCCGGCCCCAAAAGGGGGCCGGGGGAAAAAGGGTTTTTTTTTTCCCCCCCAAAGGGGGGTTTGGGGGGAACCCCCCCCCACAAAAAAAAAAAAAAAATTTTTTTGGGGGGTAAAACCCCCAAAAAAAAAAAAAAGGGGGGGGGAAAAAAAAACCCCCAAAAACCCGGGGAAAGGGGGAAAAAAGGGGGGTTTGGGGGGGGTTTTTTTTGGGGGGTTTTTCCCCCTTTTGGAAAAAAAAGTGGGGGGGGTTAAAATTAAACCCCCCCCGGGGGGTTTTTTGGGCCCAAAAAAGGGCCCCCCCCCCGGGGTTTCCCGGGTCCCCAAATTTAAATTTTTTGGGGGGGGAAAAAAAAAAAAAAAAAAAAAAACCCCCCTTTTAAAAAAAAAAATTTTGGGGGGTTTTTTTTTTTAAAAAAAAAAAAAAAAAAAAAAATTTTTTTTGGGGGAAGGGGGTTTGGGGGTTTTTTTGGGGGGGTTTTAAAAAAGGGGGGCCCCGGGGGTTTTTTTAAGGGGGGGGGCCCCCCCCCCCCCAAAAAAGGGGGCCCTTCCCGGGGGAAAAAAAAAAAGGGGGGGGCGGGGTTTTTTTTTTTGGGGGCCCCCTTTCCGGGGGGGTTTTTTAAAAAAATTAAAAGGGGGGAAAAAAAAGGGAAAAAAAGGGGGGGGTTTTTTTTTTCCCCCCTTTTTTAATTTTTTTTTGGGGAAAAAAAAAAAAAACCCCCCCCGGGGGGGAAAACCCCCCTTTTTTTTTAAAAAAAAATTTTTTTTAAAAAAAGGGCCCTTTAAAGGTACAAGGTTTAAAATTTTTAAAAAAAAAAAGGGGGAATTAAAAAAAATTTTTTTTTTTTTCCCCTTTTTCCCAAAAACCAAAGGGGTTTTTTTTGGGGGGAAAAAAATTTTTTTAAAAAAAACCCCCCCCCGGAAAAAAATTTTTTAAAAAAAAAATTTTTAAAAGGGGAAAAAAAAAAGGAAAAATAAATTTTTTTTTAAAAAAATTAAAAAAAACCAAAAAATTTTCCCCGGGGTTTTTTTTTTTCCCCCTTTTAAAAAAAATTAAAGGGGGGAAAATTTTAAAAAAATTTTTTTTTGGGGGGGTTTTTAAAAATTTTTAAAAAAAACCCAAACCCCCAAATTGGGGGGGGCCCAAATGGGGGGGGTTTTTTAAAAAAAAAATTTTTTTTTAAAAAAAAAAAAACCCAAAAAAAAAAAAATTTTTTTATTGGTTTTAGGGAAAAATTAAAAAAAGGGGGGAAATTAAATTTTTTTAAAAAATTTGGGGGGGGGAAAAAAAAATTTTTCCCTTTTTTTTTTTTTTTAAAAAAAAACCCCAAAAATTTAAAAAAAGGGGGGAAAGGGGGGCCCCTTTTTTTTTTAAAAAAATTTTCCCCCAAAAAAAAAAAAAAAACCCCGGGGTTTTAAAATTTTAAAAGGGGCCCCCTTTTTTTATTGGGGGTTTTTTTTGGGGGGGGGGGAAAAAGGGGTTTTTTAAAATTTCAAAAAAAAATTAAAAAATAAAAAAAAAATTTTTTTTTTTTTTTTAAAAAATTTTTTTTTTTAAAAAATTTGGGAAAAAATTTTTTTTTTTTTTTAAAAAAATTTTTTTTTAAAAAAAAATTTTTAAATTTTTTTTAAAAAAAAACCCCCCCCGGGGGGGTTTTTTTTTCCCAAATTTTTTCCCCAAAAATTTTTTGGGGGGCCCCCAAAAATTTTAAAAAAATTTTTTAAAATTAAAAAAAAAAGGGAAAATTTAAATTTTTTTAAAAAAAATTTTTTTTGGGGGAAGGGGAAAAAAAAAAATTTTTTTTTTTTTTTTTTTAAAAAAAATTTTTTAAAAAACCCCCTTTTTTTTAAAAAAAAATTTTTTTTTAACCCGGGGTTTTTTTTTTTAAAATTTGGGGGGTTTTTTTTAAAAAAAAACCCAATTTTTTTTTAAAAGGGTTTTTTTTTTGGGGGGGGTTTTTCCCCCCCCCTTTTTTTTTAAAAAAAAAAAAAAAAAACCCCAAAAAAAGGGGGGGGTTTTTGGGAAAAAAAATTTTTTTTTTAAAAAAATTTGGGGGGGGGGGGGGGGGGGTTTTTTTTCCTTTTCCCCCCCCCCCGGGAAAAAAAAAAAAGGGGTATCCCCCCGGGGTTTTTGGGGCCCAAAAACCCCCCCCTTTTTTTTTAAAAGGGGGGGGCCCTTTTAAAATTTGTTTTTTAAAACATTTTCAAAAAGGCCCCCCAAAAAATTAAAAAAAATTTTAAAATTTTTTTTTTTTTTAAATTTTTTTTTAAAAAAAAAAAAAAAGGGGGGGGGAAAAAAATTTTTTTTTTAAAAAAAAAAAAAAATTTTTTAAAAAAAACCCCTTTTAAAGGGGCCAAAAAAAAATTTTTTTGGGTTAACCAAAAAATTTTTAAAAAAAAATTTTTTTTTTCCCCCCCCTTTTTAACCCCCTTTTTTAAGAAAAAAAGGGGGCCCCAAAAGGAAAAAAAAAAAGGGGGGGCCCCAAAAAAAAAAAAAAACCCGCAACCTTTCCCCAAGGGTTAAAAAATTTTTTTTGGGGGCCCCCCTTTTAAAATAAAAAAAAAACCCAAAAAAAAAATTTGTTTTCCTTAAAATTTTTTTTTTTGGGGGAATTTTTTTTGGGGGTTTTGGGAAATTTTTTTAAAATTTAACGGGAAAAAAAAACCTTCCCCCCCAAAAAAAAAAAGGGGGGAAAAAAAAAAAAATTTTTTAAAAGGGGGTTTTAAAAAAAATGGGGGGGGGGAAAAAAGGGGAAAAAGGGGAAATTTTTTTTTGGGTTTTTGGGGGGGAATTTTTTTGGGGGGAAAAACCTTTTTTTTTTTTTCCCCCCTTTAAAATTTTTTTTGGGGGGGTTTTTTTTTTGGGGGGGTTTTTTTTTCCCCCCCCCCTTTTTTTTTTTTAAAAAAACCCCCCCTTTTTTTTTGGGAAAGGCCTTTTTTTTAAAAAAAAAAAAGGGGAAAGGGCGGGGGGGAAAAAAAGGGTTTTGGGGGCCCCCCTTTTTTTTTTGGGGGGAAAAAAAGGGGGGGGGCCAAATTTTTTGGGGCCCCCCGGGGGGGGCCCCCAAAAACCCGGGGGGGGCGGGGGGGGGGGGGGGGAGGGGGGGGGGAAAGGGGGGGGGGGGGGGGGGGGGGGGGGGGGGGGGGGGGGGGGCCCCCCGGGGGGGGGGGGGGGGGGGGGGTTGGGGGGGGGGGGGGGGGAAAAAGGGGGGTTTGGGGGGCCCCCCGGGGGGGGGGGGGGGGGCCCGGGGGGGGGCCCCCCCGGGGGGTTTTTTTTTGGGGGGGGCCCCGGGGGGGGGGGGGGGGCCCCCCCCCCCCGGGCCCCCCCAAACCCCCCCCCCCCCGGGGGGCCCCCCCAAAAGGGGGGGGGGGGGGGGAAAAGGGGGGGGGGCCCCCCCCCCGGGGGGGGGGGGGGGGGGGGGCCCCCCCCCCCGGGGGGGGGGGTTTTCCCCCCCCGGGGGGGCCCCCCGGGGGGGGGGGGGCCCCCCCCGGGGGGGGGGGGGGTGGGGGGGGGGGGGGGGGGGGGGGGGGGGCCCCCCCCCCCCCCCCCCCGGGGGGGGGGGGGTTTTTTTTTTTTTTAAAAAAAAAAAAACCCCCCCCCAAAGGTTTTTTTTTTGGGTTTTTTTTTTTTTTTAAAATTCCTTTTTTTTTTTTTTAAAAAAAATTTGGGGGGGGAACCTTTTTTAAAAAAAAATAAAAAAAAAATTTTTTTAAATTTGGGGGAATTAAAAAAAAAGGGGGGTTTTTTTTTTTTGGGGGTTTTTAAAAAACCCCCCCTTTTTTGGGGGGGCCCCTTTTTTTTTTTTTTTTTAAGGGGGTTTTTTTTTTTTGGGTTTTGGTTTTGGGGGAAAAAAAACCCAACTTTTTTTTTGGGTTTTTGGTTTTTGGGGAAAAAACCCTTTGGCCCCCTTTTTTTTTAAAAAAATTTTTTTTGGGGGGAAAAATTTGATGGGGGTTTTGGGGGGGAAAAAAATTTTTTAATTTTTTTTTTGGGGGGGGAAAAGGGGGGAAAAATTAGGGGCCCGGGCCTTTTTAAAAAAACCTTTTGGTTTTTCCCCCCGGGGAAAAGGGGGAAAAAATTTTTTAAAAAAACCCCCAAAAAAAAGGGTTCCCCCCCAAGGCCGGGGAACCCCTTTTTTTTTTTTTAAAAAAAAAGGGGGGGTTTTTTTCCCGGGGGGGGGGAAAAAATTTTTAAAAAACCTTTTGGGGGGCCCCTTTTTGGGAAATTTTTTTTTTAAAAAAAATTTTTGGGTTTAAAAACCTTGAAAAAAAAGGGGTTTTTTTTTAAAAAGGTTGGTTTTTTTTTTTTCCCCCAAAGGGGGGGGGAAAAAAGGGGGAAATTTTTTTCCTAAAAAAGGGTTTTTTTATTTTTTTTTTTTGTTTTTTTTTTTGGGGTTAATTTTTTTTTAAGGGGTTTGGGGGAAAAGGGTTTTTTTTTAAATTTTTTTTAAAAATTTTTTGGGGCCCAATTTAAATTTTTTTTTTTTCCTTTTTTTTGGGGGGGTTTTTTGGTTTTTCCAATAACCCCCAAACCCCTTTTTGGATCGGGGGGGGGGGGGAAAAAAAAAAAATTTCCCCAAAAAAAAAAAAATTTTTTTTTAAAAACCCCCGGGGCCTTTTTGGCCCCTTTTTTTTTTTTTTCCCCCCCAAAAAGGGGCCCCCCGGGGGGTTTTAACCCCCCCCGGGCCCCCCCCCCCCGGGGTTTTAAACCTTTTTGGGGGGGGTTCCCCCGGGGTTTTTGGGGGGGCCCCCCGGGCCCGGCCCCCGGGGTGGGGCCCCCGGGCCCCCGGGTTTTAAAACCCCCTTTCCCCGGGGGCCCTTGGGGGGCCCCCCCGGGGCCCCCCCCCGGGGGGGTTTTTTTCCCTTGGGGGGGTTTTTAAAAACCCCCCTTTTTTTTTCCCCCCGGGGGGGGGGGCCCCCCCCCCTTTTTTCCCCCCCCCCTTTTTTCCCCAAACCCATTCCCCCCCCTTTCCCTTCCCGGGGGAAAGGAAAAACCCGGGCCGCCAGGCCCCCCCCTTTTTTTCCCCCCCCCCCCCGGGGCCCCCTTTGGGCCATTTCCCCCCCGGGGTTTTTTTAAAAGGTTTTTCCCCCAAAATTTTCCCCCCCCCGGGGGCCGGGGGGGCCCCCCCCCAAAAAGGGGGGGAAAAGGGGCCTTTTTTTTTTAAAGGGGGGTAAAAATTTTTTTGGGGGGTTTTTTTTTTCCCCCCCTTTGGGGCCCCCGGGGAATTTGGGCCGTTTTTTTCCCCTTTTTTTAAAAAATTTTTTGGCAGGGCCCCTTAAAAAAATTTTTTTCCCCAAAAAAACCAAAAGGGGGCCCCCCCTTTTTTTTTTTTTTTCCCAAATTTTTTAAAAATTAATTTTTTTTGGGCAAGTTTTTCCGGGGGGGAAAAAAAATTTTTTTTAAAACCCGGGTAAAAAAAAGGAAAGTTAAAAGTTTTCCCGGGTTTTTTAACCCTTTTTTTAAAAAAAAAAGGAAAGGGGGGGGGGGGCCCCCCAATTTTTTTTGGAAGGGGGGAAAAAAATTTTAAAAAGGGGGGAAAAATTTTTGGGCCCCCCCCCCGGGGGGGGGGGAAAAAAGGGAAACGGGGCCCTTTTTTTAAAAATTTTTTTTTAAAACCTTTTTTTTGGGGCCCCAAAAAAAAGGGGGGGGGGGGGGGCCCCCTTTTGGGGGGGGAACCCCCCCCCGGGGGTTTTTAAAGGGGGGAAAAAGGGGGAATTAAACCGGGGAAAAGGGGGGCCCCTTTCCCCCCCAAAAAAAACCCCCCCCAAGGTGGGAAAAGCCCCCTTCCCCCCCCCCCGGGGGGGGGGCCCCCCCCAAAAAAGGAAAAAAAATTTTTTCCAAAAAAAAACCCCCCCCCCGGGGGGGGGAAAAAAAAAAAACCCCTTAAAAAATTTTTTGGGGGGGAAAAAATTTTTGGGGGAAAAATTTTTTTTTTTTAAAAAGGGGAAAAAACCGGTTTTCCCCCCCGGGCCCCCGGGGGGCCCCGGGGTTTTTTTTTTCCCCCCCCAAACCCCCCCCCCCCTTTTTTTTCCCCCTTTTTAAAAAGGGGGTTTTTTTCCCCCCCTTTTAAAGGGGGGGGGGGCCTGGGCCCCAAATTCCCCTTTTTTCCCCCCCGGAAAAAAACCCCCCGGGGGTTTGGGGGGCCCCCCCAAAAAAAGGGGGGGGTTAAAAAACCCCGCCGGGGGCCCGGGGGTTTTGGGGGGCCCCCCCCCCTTTTTTTTGGGGGGGCCCCCGGGGGAAAAAATTTTTTTAATTTTGGGGGCCCCCGGGGTTTGGGTTTTTTTCCCCTTGGGGAAAATTTTTTTTTGGGGGTTGGGGTCCCTTTTTTTTCCCCCTTTTTTTGGGGGGGGGGGGTTTCCTTTAACCGGGGGGGGGGGAAAAACCCCCCCCCTTTTTTTCAGGGGGGGGGGGGTTTTTTCCCTTTCCCCCCTTTTTGGCCCCGGGGGTTTCCCCCAAAAAAATTTTTCCCCGGGGGGGGGGGAAAAAAAAGGGGGGTTTTTTTTTGGGGGGGGGGGGGTTTTTTTTTTTGGGGTGGTTAATTTTTTTTTTTGGGGGGGGGAAAAACCCCCAAAGGGAAAAAAAAGGGGGGGTTTTTTTAAAAAAAGGGGGGAAAACGGCCCCCCCCCTTTAAATTTTTTTTTTTTTTTTTTTTTTAAAAAAACCCGAAAAAACCCCCTTTTCCCCCCGGGGGCCCCCGGCCCAATGGGGGGGGGAAAAAAAAACCCCGGGGGTTTTTTTTTTAAAAAAAAACAATTTTTTTCCCCAAAAAAAAAAAACCCCTTTTTTGGGTTTTTTTTTTTTTGGGGGGGGGGGAAAAGGGGGGTTTCCCCCCCCCCCCCGGGCCCCCCCGGGGGAAGGGGGGGGGCCCCTTTTTTTTAAAATAAAAAAGGAAAAAAAACCCCCCCCCAAAAATTTTTTTCCCCCCCGGGCCCAAAAATTTTTTTTTTTTTGGAATTTTCCCTTTTTTAAAAAAAATTTTGGGGAAAAATTAAAACCGGTTTTTTGGGTTCGGGGGGAAAATTTTTTTTTGGGGGGTTTTTTAAAATTTTAAAATTTTTTTCCCCAAAAAAAAAAAAAAAACCCGGGTTAAACCAAAAAAAAAAAAAACCCCCCTTTCCCCTTCCCCCTTTTTTTTTGGGGGGGGCCCCCTTTTTTTTCCCCCCCCCCCCCGGGGGCCCCCCCCCCCCCTTTTTTTTCCCCCCCCCCCCCCGGGTTTAAACCCCGGGCCCCAGGCCCTTCCCGGGGGGGAAAACCCCCCCCCCCCCCCTTTTCCCCTTTTTCCCAAAAATTTTTTTCCCCCCCCCCCCGGGGGGGAAAAACCCCCCCTTAAAAAAATTTTTTTTTGGGGGGGGGTTTTTCCCCGGCGATTTCCGGTTTTTTGGGAAAAAACCCCCCCCCCCCCCCTTTTTTTGGGCCTTTTTTTTTAAGGGGGGGGGGGGTTTGAGGGGGGAAGGGGGGGTTTTTTTTTTTTTTCCCCCTTTCCCCCCCTTTTTTTTTAAAATTTTCCGGGGGGTTTTTTTTTTGGGGGTTTTTTTTAAAATTTTTTTTGCCCCCCTTTTGGGCCCCCCCCTTTTTTTTTTTTTTTCCCCCCAACTTTTTTTCCCCTTTTTGGGGGGTTTTTGGGAAAACCCCGGGCCCCCCCCCAAAATTTTTTTTCCCCCCTTTTTGGGGTTTTCCCCCCCCAAAAAAATTTTTTTTTTCCCCCCCCCCCCCCTTTTTTTTTCCCCCCCCCTTTTTCCCCCGGGCCCCCTTTTTCCCCAAAAAAAGGGGGTTTTGGGGGGCCCCCTTTGGTTTTTTTGGAAAATTTTTTTTTGGAAAAATTTTTTTTGGGGCTTTTTTCCCCCTTTTTCCCCAAAAAGGGGGAAAAAAATTTTAAAAAAACCCCCTTTTTTGGGTTTTTAAGGGGCCCTTGGTTTAAACCCGGGAAAAGGGGGGGGAAAAGGGGGGAAAGGGGTTTTTTTTTTTTTTTTCTTTTGGGGTTTTAAAAGGGGTTGGGGAAAAGCTTATTTTTTGAAATTTTTTTTTCCCCTTTTTTTTCCAATTTTTTGGGGGGGGAAAAAAGGGAAAAAATTTTTTCCCAAAAAAAGGGGTTTTTTTTCCCCCGGGGGGCGGGGCCCGGGAGGGGGGGGTTTGGGGGGGGGGAAAAGGGGGGGACCCCCGGGGTTAACCCCCGGGGTGGGGGGTTTTTTTTTTTCGGGGGCCCGGGGGGGGGGGGGCCCCCCCCCCCCCGGGGGGGGGGGGGTTTTTTCCCCCGGGGGTTTTTTTAAACCCCCTTTTAGCGCCCGGGCGGGGGGCCCCCCCGGGGGAAATTTGTCCGCCCGGGGGGGCCGGGCCTTTGCCAAGGGGGGGCCGCCCCCCTTTAAAAGAAAAAAAAACCCTTGGGGGGGGCCGTCCCCCCTTGGGGGCCCGTCCCCCAAATTTTAAAAGGGGTTTTTTTTTTTTTTAAAAAAAACCCCCCCCCCCCCTTTTTTTTTTTTTTTTTTGGGTTTTTGGGGGGGTTTTGGAAAAACCCCCGGGGGGAAAATTTTTTTCCCCCCCCCCTTTTTTAACCAAGAGTTAAAAATTTTTTTTAAAGCTTGGTGAGTCAAGCAAAGTTCGAGGTTTGGTTACTCTTGGTGATCGACAAACACTAGGGCGGTCGGGGGGGTGCGGAGGAAGGTGGGGGGGGCGCCGGAAGTTGTCGGCGGCCCCCTTTTTCCATTCGGAAGGGGTTTTGAACGGTTGTGGGCGGGTTCCCGAGCCGGGTTTGTGGCGAAGAATCAGCCCCTAGAGAGCACTCATCCCTTGCGCGGGATTGAGGGGGAGCTATACCTTGCGAGGTGCTCCAACGAGGACTAGGGGGGAGTGTCGACTCCTCGATACCTCGGCAAAACTTTGCCGTGTCAAGCATCTCTTTTCTTAGCTTTTTATTCCCGCATTACTTTCCGCATTTGTCTTTCAATTTATACTAGAATTGTGTAGGAAGTTTTCGCTTTCCTTTGCTTTGTTACCGCTTTCTAGCTAGGACACACAAGCGGTAGGCACTAGGGGGTTAATTGGTTCTTTATAGGTTTAATTCTTGTTTAGAAATTAAAAAGAGCCCAATTCACCCCCCTCTTGGGCATCTTGATCCTTTCAGGCCCGTAGGGCCGTAGTCGCTTCCACCGGCGAGCTCCACGGCGGAGCCCATGGTGAACCGCCGCACCGGTACTGTGTCCGGCCGACGCCTCTGTTCTTCCCCTCCCCTTTCTAATCTCATCCGTCGAATCTCGATCGGACGAATCTGATAACCCGATACCCCTTCACCTTGGCTAACTTGCTAAAGAGTCCCTCCAGTTCCCTAAGTCTAAACCCGCAGTCCATGGCGCCATCTTGGACTACGCCTTTGCCACAGGAAAGCGTAATCTCCGTCGGATTTCTTTTATTTCGAAAATAAATGAAAATTTCTATTTACAGAATTGCCATTCAAATTCAAAACCCTATAACTTGCTCATTCTAAATCTGTTTCGATCCATTCGAATTGCGTTAGATTCGTAATAAAATTCCCTTTATGATAATACCTCTGTTAGTTAGATTTTAAAAAGTTTAATTTCGTGTTTAGATTTAATTTAATACATTTGTATAGGAGAACTTGTTTAATTCATAACTTCGTCGTTTTAGCTCCGTTTTTCGTGCTCGAAGCATCGATGTGATCGTAGCAATGCGTAGATTAGTTTTATAAAATTTTCATCTTATTTTCTTACTGTTGGTGTACTGTTCTAATCATAGTCTTGTTTGCTGCGTGCATGTTTGCCCATTGATTGTATGGTGTTGATTGTTGATCGGAATAGACGTTGAGCAACCCGTTGAAGAACCGGAGTTTTTCTTTGGTCAAGACCAGCAGGATCAGCAAGAGTTTTTCGAAGAAGGCAAGTATAACATGGGATTATCCTTGATGTCCTATTCACAAATAATATAACTCATATGCATGATTCCTTGTTTTACCATAGATTGATCCTAGTGATTGTTATCCGGAATACCTTGTCACCTATGATTTGATCCACCATATATGATTAGCATTGCTAGCGCTCATACCAGATGTACATGATCTTAATATTAATGACTATATGCAATAATGGTAAAACTCGCTTTTTAGCAACATTGGATTATAGGAGCTTATCTGTCGGCAAAAGCTGGGATATACAGTACAACCACGAGGGCTATATGGCTCTAGCTTTAGCTCAGTATGGGGACCTTTTCTAGCTTGTTCAGTAGTTACCTTTATGGCGCAAATAGGAGCGTGCCAAGACGGGTTGAACGGATCAAGATGCCCAAGAAGGGGGGGGGGTGAATTGGGCTCTTTTTAATTTCTAAACAAGAATTAAACCTATAAAGAGCCAATTAACCCCCTAGTGCCTACCGCTTGTGTGTCCTAGCTAGAAAGAGGTAGCAAGGCAATGGAAAGCGAAAACTTCCTACACAATTCTAGTATGAATTGAAGGACAATGCGGAAAGTAATGCGGTAATAAAAAGTTAGGGAAAGAGATGCTTGACACGGCGATGTTTTGCCGAGGTATCGAGGAGTCGACACTCCCCCCTAGTCCTCGTTGGAGCACCTCGCAAGGTATAGCTCCCCCTCAATCCCGCGCAAGGGATGAGTGCTCTCTACGGGCTGATTCTTCGCCACTCCGGCTCGGTGAATCGCCCACAACCGATCACAACGTCGATGGAGAAGGGCCATCGACAATCTTCCGGCGATCACCTTCCTCCGAGCACCACCGGACCGTCTAGGTGATGTCGATCACCAAGAGTAACAAGCCTCGATCTTCGCTTGACTCACTCAAGCTTCACAACTAGAGGATGCACACTTGAACTCTTGGATGAACTAGGGAGAGGATGGATGGATTCGCGAATCACTCTCTCTCTCTAGGGCTCTTGCTCTCTTCCCAACCTTCTCAACAAACTCAGCAACTCAAATGAGCAAAGGCCCCATGGGAGAGAAGTGGGAGGGGCTATAAATAGACCCTCTGAAAACTGCCTCGGGCTGGCAATTTAAGTTGGCGACGGACGCTCCGTCGACTAGGCGACGGACGCTCCGTCGCATGCCCAACGGCTAGTTTCTGTTCATAGTTGAGGCGACGGACGCTCTGGTGTCTAGGCGACGGACGGTCCGACGCCTCTGTCTAACTAGCTAGTTCTGACACACTGTTCCTAGCGACGGACGCTACGTCACTGGGCGACGGACGCTCAGCCACAGCGTCCGACGCTGAGTTCTGGCTAAGGTTGAAAAAAACACCCTCTCTGGAAGGTCGACGGACGCTCTTCCCAGCGTCCGACGCCTGGCCGACGGACAGCGTCCGACGGACCCTGAAAAACTTAGCCAGAAAACAACCTCTCTGGAAGGCCGACGGACGCTGTGGACTCAACCACCTAGCGTTCGGCGCCTTTGTCCAACGCGACGGACAGCGTCCGGCGCCCTGCCAGGAGCGTCCAACGCCCAGAAAACGATTTTGACAACTCTGATTTTCGTCGCGATGAATATGGAAGTTGTTCTAGGCTATCTTACGGTCGCCATAGGCTTGCTTAGAGCTAAGGAAGTCAAGTGTGCACCACACCTAATCATGAAGCTTTCCTAAGTCAAGCTACTAATCTCAACCCCTCTTAATAGTACGGTCAAAGGTAAAAAGAGAAGTCCTATCTCATTCTAAGTGCCCTTCATCTCCTTATGGCACTTAGCCTATCATTCTAGGGTCTTCATCATGTCTCCTTAAAAACCGAAACGATATCCATCTTGGGGGCCAAGTGATGACCATTAGAGCCCATTCTCCTTGATCACTATGGCTAAGCTACGCATAGCCTCTGCAAAATACACGTTAGCCATAATAATCTCTAATTGTCGTTAATCACCGAAACCAACTAGGGCCATGATTCTTCAATCTCCCCCGTTTTGGTGATTGACGACAATAGAACCTCGAGTATGGATAAGAGTTTTGGTTAAGATTCAAGGGTGACTTGGAATAGTTGAGCAAGAGTTAGTGAAAATGTAATGAAGCATACTTGCTCATCCAAATCAAATCACAAAACATGGTACTTATGAATATGAAAGAAAAGGCAGTACCTCATGATATTCTCAAGGGAAGTTTCGGAGTAAAGCGCGGAAGCTCAAATAACGTTAAGCAAAGAGATATATCATGAACATGAGACAACTCATAAGATATATTAGAGAAAATCAAGAGTTTGTCACATGCAACCCATATAAACATCAACCATCATCACATCACACAGATAGACAAATGCATAAAAGAGACATGATGAAAGAGTACGGGGAAATAAAGCATACAAAGATCCAAATCCCTCCCCCTACCTCTATACTCGACCCTCTCTCCCCCTTTGGCGTCTAGCACCAAAAACTAAGAGTCTGGGGCTGGAGAAGAAGGCGAAGAAGCTGCAACTCTGCGATCCAGCATGATGAAGTCCTGAAGCTCGGACTCGTCTGACTCATCTGACACGGTCTCTGCCGGTGTAGGTGCAACTGGGGTGGTCTCTGAAGCTATCACTGGCACCTCTGGAGCTGACGGTCCTGCCTCAGTGGTAGCGGGCCTGGGAGCCCGACGAGTGAAAACTCGAGGCGAGGGGGACGGTGTTACTGCAAGTGCCACTAGGGACACTGCTGCTGCGACCTCTGCAGGCTGAGTTTGACCGGGAGAGGACACTGCCACTGTAACCTCATCTGCTAGGGATATGGCATCCGTCTGAACGGCAGCTGGAGGTGTGGTGACTGTCTGTGCCGACTGCTCAGGTGCGATCTCCGACGATGCAACTGAGGACTGGTGAGTGCCTATCGCCGGAAGATCCACTGCAGTCTCTAGAGCTGGTGTGACCTACTGAGGTGCTCCTGGGGAGTCTTCTCCTGTGATCTCAAGATATGAAGCGGACAGATCTCTCGAGGCCTCTGCTAAGGTAGTTCCCCGGGTAGGAGTGAATCCCGTCTAGAACTCGCCGGGTGAAGCTATCCAAGAGGACACCTGGGTCCTCGGAGTCTGGTACTCAGGAGAAGCTGCCGGCTAGAACGGAGGTGTAGCTGGTGCCTGACTCTGCTGTCCTCTGGACGGTAACGCTGGAGTTGGCACCACAACTACTGGAGGCGGCTGCGGAGGAGAGGTGAACTGCTGCTGCTGAGAGACGGCGGGCAACTAAAAGTGTGGCGTGGAGGTCTGCCCGGAGCTAGAGGCCAGAAGACGCTCAAGTAGAAGAGTCTGAGTCTTCTGGATCTCTGCCTGCTGCAGCTGATAGGCTAGGAACTGGCGCTGGAACTTATCCTGCCTAGCCTGTGTCTGAGCCTTAGCTGCTAGCTGCTGCTCAGTGAGCCTCCGTAGATCTGCAGCCTGTCGTCTCTGCTCCTCTGCCTGGCGAGACTGCTCCTCCTGCATCCTCGAGAGTATAGTGAGCAAGGTAGCCTCTGAGGAACTGGAGCCTGGAGCTGGAGCTGTTGTGGCTGTGCCTGACCCTCCTGCCTCGTGGTCATGTGTCATCGGTGTATACTCATGCACAGGCTGGTAGTCCTCGTCAGAGCTGTCGGAGTCGAGATCCTCTCTAAAGACTGTCTCGGCAGCTGTATCGATCTCTTCATCCAAGTCTGCCAGCTCTGCCTGAGCAATCTGCTCAACTGTCGCATTTGTGACCTCGGCGGACTGTGGTGGCACTCCGGCCTGCCTGGTGCCTGGTCTGTAGGCTCTACTAGGGCGAGGCAACTTCCCATGGGCCATAAGCTGGCTCATCGAGTAGACTGGAAACTCTGTAGCTGACCTCGTGAGGGTGACTCTCATAACACCTGACCCAGTCTTGGCAACTATCAAATATGAGATCCAATGTGCGAACTGTAGCTGCCAATGACCTCTGAACCCAGCAGCTATGATATCCTCGAGCTCGCTCACTATCAAATCCCAGAGGTCGAACTGCTCTTTCCGAACAATGTGAGCTAGGAGCCAAAGCTGAAGACGAGTGATAGTATCCCTAGCTCCAATCCGGGTTAGAATAGTACGTCTGAGAACCTCGTGGAGGATCTGATCCAGAGGAGTAAGGTCACGTGGCGTACGGCTCGAACCCTCAGTGAACGCCTGCTGAAAGCACGGACTGACAAAGTCTGTGGATGGCACTATACCATCGTGAGGTCGGCGAGGGGCCTCCTGATCCCCATAGCAGAGACTGTGTATCCTGGTAGGTGAGGATCCGAGGTGAAATAGCTCTCTGAATCTGGTAGCAGTAACCCTGAAGTCACGTCCCTGGTATGCGAAGTGCAAGAACTCGTGATCAGGTGAGATCCACAGAGAGGCGTAGAACTGGTAAACACACTCCTTCTGATATGCCCCTGAGCATCCCATCAAGTCTGTCAAACCCTGGATGTACTGGAGGTGCTGCAGGATCTCTGGACCACCGACCCCTCAATCTGAGAAGATGGGAACACCCTGTGGGCCCTGAGAGGAGCATCGGTGTCAACATATGCTCTGTAGAAGTCCTCGTGCACTGTAGTATAGAACTCACATCCGGCACGGGGGTCTCTCTGTGGTGGAAACCAGGTCTGGAAGTCAATGAATCGAAGGAGCTGGACTTGCTTCGCTGTAAGTACTCTGACCTGGTGCCTCACTGGGTCTGGGAGCCGGGGTCCTGGAGGGCTAGGTGGTGCACCTGAGCCTCGGGAACGGGTAACTCAACGGCTCATCAGCTCTCCAATAGTAGAATGGCCCGAGGCCTCTGTCGGCTCAGTCACTGGGACTGGCTCTATCGCTGGTGCCTCTGAAGCCTCGACGGGCTCTGACTCTGGAGGTGGAGGGGACTCACGACGCGCTCCACGGCGAGGCGAGAGCCTCAAGCCGGCGCGACGTCCTCCTCGCTCAGCTATCTCGGCGGCCTCTGCCACTGCTAGAGCGGCTACCGAGTCTGGATCCATCGCCGGCCTCTTGCGCTTCCGACAGATAACCTTCTGCTTGCCCTTCCCGCGGTCAGTGGGTGGACGCGGTGGAGGTGGAGGGTCACCACCACTACCGGGGACGGGACCTGCATTCTTCGTCCTTGCCATTTCTCAACCTTTGCAAACAGACCACTGACAGGAGTCCTCAACAATCAAAACACAAGAGCACTGTCCCAACTGTCACTGAAACCACTGACAAACCTCAGACTCAAACAGCTGAAAGAGTGGCACGCCGGCCCTGGACTGTCCTCGTGAGGCTTTGCCTCGATCCGTACTCGCGGGCTTTGCCCCGAGTTCACTGTCACTGCTCAACTGACAGATTCTCTAATCAACTGACCAACTGACCCTGCTCGTGAGAAATAGATAGAGATATAAACCATAAGCATATAACTAGAGGTGCGGATCTATAGAAGCATGAAATTAGGAAAGAATAGATCGGCAACTGTCCAACTGCCATACCTCGACTTTCTGACCAAAAAGGGAGGAGAAGAGAGTTTCCCCGATCAATCAACCGTACTCCACAACTTCAAACCGCACTGTAATCAAGGTAAAGAGATGATGGATTAGGGTAGGTAGAGAAGTGAAATGCAATTTGGAGGATTGAAGGGATCACAGAAGTGGATTTTCACCTTGACACTCAATCGTGATCAATCAACCTCCTAGGTGGAGAGTTCCTCGGCAAAGAAGATCCCACACGGTTGGAAACACGCAGGGGATCGGAGGCGATGCAGTAGAGGAGCTCAGGCGCCGAGTGGAGTGGAGGCACGGCGGCGCAGCGCTAGGAGGAAAGGGCCCTGGCGGACGACGGTTAGGGTTTGGGCTGGATGGAGCAGCGGCGCAGGGGGCAGGCGGCGGTGCAGAGGGCGGACGGCGGCACTGGGTGGAGTTCGCGGCGGGGCAGGGAGCAGAACGCCGGAGAGGAAGGCTTGGGTGCTCAACGGCGATGAGACCGGCGGCTAGGGTTTGGCAAAAGGCGCGGTGGCGGACTGAAACGAGCAAGCGAACAGAGGAAGAGATCGGGGTTTTTTAAAAAAAATTTGCCGTTTAGTTCGCGACGGACGCTCCGACGCGGAGCGACGGACGCTCCGACGCGGAGCGACGGACGCTCCGTCATTATGCGACGAACGCTCCGACGCGGAGCGACGGACGCTCCGTCGGTATGCGACGGACGCTCGGGGAGCGTCCGACGGCATCGTCCGTCGGGCTTCCAGAGACGATTTGAAATGCCCAGTCGCATTGACCGCGACAGACGCTTGGGAGAGCGTCCGTCGCCTTGTTAGCGGGCAAGTTTAATCTCCGGACGATCGCGACGGACGCTGAGGCAATTGACACCGAGCGTCCGTCGGTAGCGTCCGACGCCTTAAAAATAGAATTTTTCAAATTTTCTTTTTGCATCTTTCTCCCAACCAAGTTCCAATCCCAATAAGATCCAAATAACACTTGATTGGACTTGATATGAGAACCATCTCTCAAACACTCATTTTCAATTATTTTGCCATAGGCTTAAATTTAATTTTTAGCTCAAAATATTCGAATGGAAGCGTCAAGGAGACATCATATGGCCACAAGAAGGGTATTGAAGTGACTTGAGATTGGAATGCTCCCCTAAGTGGACTACCATAGAGGATTCTCAAGAAACTTAACCGAAGAGACAGGACAAACAACACACATGCATATGCTATGCAATACGAAAAGTGAATCTAGGTTGCTTGCAAGTTTAAACCGCGGTTAAGCTTTGTCACACGCTTTGAGGGCGGTTATCTTAACTGCGTTAGCCAAGCCTATGTGCATTACCATATTAAACATGTTATATTACATATGAATGCAAGGTTCACACAAGCTCATCTTTTAGTGAAATTAGAGTGATCAAGCACATTTAACTCGCTTCTCAACCTACAAAAGGTTGTTTCATCGAGAGGTTTAGTGAAGATATCCGCCAATTGCTCTTCGCTCTTAACTCCAACTAGTGTGATGTCTTTCCTAGCCACATGATCTCTACGAAAGTGATGGCGAATATCTATGTGCTTGGTGCGAGAGTGTTGAACCGGGTTGTTTGCAAGTTTTACGGCGCTTTCATTATCACACAAAAGTGGAACTTCTTTTAAAAACACGCTGTAATCAAAGAGTGTTTGGGTCATATATAAGATTTGTGCACAACTTGCTCCCATGGCAATGTATTCCGCCTCGGCGGTTGACAATGCCACACTATTTTGCTTCTTTGAGGACCAAGAAATAAGTGATCTTCCTAGCATGTGGCACCCACCGGAGGTACTCTTCCTATCAACCTTACACCCGGCGTAATCCGAATCGGAATAGCCAACTAGTTGGAAGGGAGCTCCTTTGGGATACCAAAGACCCATGCTAGGGGTGTGCCTTAAGTACCTAAGGATTCTTTTAACCGCACAAAGATGTGACTCCTTAGGGTTTGCTTGAAACCTAGCACACATACACACACTAAACATGATATCCGGCCTAGAAGCGGTGAGGTAAAGTAAACTACCGATCATAGAACGATAAAGAGTTTGGTCGATCGGTTTACCTCCCTCATCGAGATCGAGATGCCCATTAGTAGGCATTGGGGTCTTGATTGGCTTGCAATCCTCCATCTTGAACTTCTTGAGCACATCATAAGTGTACTTCTCTTGAGATATGAAGGTGCCCTCCCTCAATTGCTTCACTTGGAAGCCTAGGAAGAAGGTTAGCTCGCCAATCATCGACATCTCGAACTCCTTGGACATCAATGCACCAAATTCCTTGCTATGACCTTGGTTTGTTGACCCAAATATAATGTCATCGACATATACTTGGCAAACAAAGATCTCTCCATCTAGCACCTTGGTGAAGAGTGTGGTATCCACTTTCCCGATCTTGAAGCCCTTCTTGAGTAGGAAGTCCTTTAGCCTCTCATACCAAGCTCTTGGAGCTTGCTTCAATCCATAGAGTGCTTTGGACAACCTATACACATGATTAAGACAATTTGGGTCTTCAAACCCGGGAGGTTGTGAGACAAAAACAAGTTCATTAATGAAACCATTAAGAAAGGCACTCTTCACATCCATTTGAAAAAGTTTCATTTTATGGTGTGAAGCATATGCCAAAAGGATACGAATGGCTTCTAGTCTTGCAACCGGTGCAAAAGTCTCCCAAAATCCAAGCCTTCAACTTGGGAGAACCCTTTTGCCACCAATCTTGCCTTGTTTCTCACAACCACGCCTTGATCATCTTGCTTGTTCCTAAACACCCACTTGGTGCCAATGATTCTTGCCCCTTTGGGCTTTTCTACTAGTGTCCACACTTCGTTCCGGGTGAAGTTGTTCAACTCTTCGTGCATGGCGTTCACCCAATCCGGATCCGCAAGTGCATCCTCCACACTAGAAGGCTCAACAAAGGAAACAAAGGAGTGATGTTCAACATAAGAAGCAAGTTTAGATCGAGTTGTTACCCCCCTTGATGGACTCCCTATGATGAGGTCTTGAGGATGTGCTTGAAGCATAGGTGTAGATCTTCTATTGATCTCTTGGGGAGGAGGTTGCGGTGCTTCAACATTGCTTGCTTCAGCCTCGGCTTGATCTTGAGGGATGTGAGTGTCTTCTTGAGCTTCCCTCACTTGATCTCCTTCAACAACTTGAGGCGTGTGAGGTGGAGAAGAATCTTGATTTGCTTCATCTTCAACTTCTTCCACCTCTTGTGGGTTGATAGCACCAATTGGCATGTTCTTCATTGCCTCCCTCAAGGGTTCATCACCTACATCATCAAGATTTTCATGCTCTTCTTGAGAGCCATTAGTTTCATCAAACTCCAAGTCATACGTTTCTTCAACTAAGCCGGTGGCTTTGTTGTATACACGGTATGCCTTGGATTTAAGTGAATACCCAACTAAGAAACCAATGTCACATCTTCTTTGGAACTTTCCCAAGTGTTGGCGCTTCTTGTAGATGTACACTTTGCAACCAAACACTCGGAAAAAGGATATATCCGGTTTCTTTCCATTCACAAGCTCATAGGGGGTCTTCTTGAGAAGCCTTTGGACAAATAGCCGGTTAGCCGCATAGCATGCGGTGTTGATTGCTTCGGCCCAAAACTTCTCGGGGGTGTTGTATTCATCAAGCATTGATCTTGCAAGTGTGATAAGTGTCCGGTTCTTCCTTTCTACTACACCATTTTGTTGAGGAGTATAGGTGGCGGATATTTCATGCTTGATTCCAACTTCATCACAATAGTCTTCAATCTTGGTGTTCACAAACTCGGTCCCATTGTCACTTCTTATCTTCTTGATCTTCACATCAAACTCATTTTGGGCTCTAGTTGCAAACTTCTTGAATATTGATTGAGTTTCTCCTTGTCTTGAAGAAAGAACACCCAAGTGTATCTAGAGTAGTCATCAACTACCACCAAACAAAAGAGATTGCCGCCAAGGCTAGCATAGGTGGTAGGTCCAAATAGATCCATGTGGAGTAGCTCTAGAACTCTTGAGGTTGACATGAAAGCTTTGGTTGGATGAGTGTTTGTTACTTGCTTGCCGGTTTGACATGCACTACAAAGTTTGTCTTTCTCAAACACCACATCCTTCACACCTCTAACCAATTCCTTCTTGACAAGCTTCTTCAAAGTTGACATTCCCACATGTGCTAATCTTCTATGCCATAGCCAACCCAAAGAACTCTTGGAGAAAAGACATGTTTGCAAACTAGCTTCATTTGAGGTGAAGTCCACTAGGTAGAGATTGTTGTGCCGAAACCCTTTGAATATCAATGATGAATCTTCAATCTTGGACACAACTACCTCATTTGGAGTGAAGAGACATTGGAAACCAAGATCACATAGTTGTCCCACCGATAGCAAATTGAAGCTCAATGATTGTACTAGCAGTACATTTGATATTGATTGATCATTTGAAATTGCCACTTTGCCTAGACCTTGCACTTTATCTTTTGAATTGTCCCCAAAGGTAATCTTGTCTTGCCCTTCGCAATCTTCCTCAAGTGTGGTGAACATCCGGGAGTCACCGGTCATATGTTGAGTGCATCCACTATCAATCACCCAATGACTTCCACCGGTCTTATAGTTCACCTACACACAAGCAACTTGGAGTTAAGCTTGTTGTTTGGGGACCCACACTTGGCGTGGTCCCATAGCCTTGTCCACCAACTCCTTAGCAACCCATAGCACTTTGGGCTTGTTCTTCATCTTTGGACCGAGAAATACAACTTAAGGTCTACCCTTGGAGTCCTTGTTGATGATGAAGTGTGCATCATGAGCGAAAGGCCTTATGTGCTTGGGCAAGGTCTTGGGAGGTGGAGTCTTGCATTGGGATTGAAGGTGACCCTCTTGACCACATCCAAAGCACTTCTTGGATTTGGGCTTTGGTGTGTCATAGTTGCTTCTCATAGCCTTGTTCTTGTAATAGTTCTTGTCTTCTATCTTGACCTTGGCCTTCATGATTTGGTTCTCCTTGAACCCAATGTCGGTCTTGTCGGTCTTCATGATAGTGTTCATCAAGAGCTCACTTTGAAGGTTGTGACCCTTGGTGAACTTCTCCAATCCACTTGTAAGCTTGATCTTCTCAACCTTGAGCTTTGCATTTTCCTCTTTGAGAGAATTGATCAAGGTCATTGCATTTTTGTCATCTTGTTTGGCCGACTTGATAGTGAGTGGCTTGTTTGCCTTGAGGTTAATTAACTCTTCCTTGAGCTTGGAGTTTTCTTGCCTCATCTTCACATAGTCATCATGCTTGTGGGCCTCAACTACCTTCTTGCCCTTGCACTTAGCATTTTGCTCACTAGCAACTTCATCAAGTAAGTCCTCACAAGAAGTAGCTATATCACACTTAACAACCGGGTTAACAGCAACATGTATAGCAAGATCATTTGAAAGCAATTCATTAGCTATCACAAGTGTGCCATGTTCATTTTTAACTTGGTTGTAGTCATCTTTTAGCAAGTTGTATCTTGATTGGAGCTCTTGTGTTGACCTCTCAAGCTTATCATGTTTCTCATTTGCTTGCTTGAGTGTGGCTTTGAGCTCCCTAGTGCTATATGAGAGAGATTTGTTCTCAAGCTTCAATTCATCATTAGCACTAGTCAAGTCATCAAGCTTAGCATGCAAGTTACTATTTGCTTTCTCTAGTGATTCACTTTTGCCTTTATACTTCCTAATGAGCTTAGTGTATTTACTGCAAATTTCAATTAGCTCATCATAGGAAGGTGCCTCAAACTCATCATCACTATCATCACTAGAGCTAGCCTCATCATCACTATCCTCTTTTTATACCTTTTTGTCACCTTTAGCCATGAGGCATAGGTGTGTAGAGGATAAACCCGGAGATGATGAAGGGGGGTGGCGGTGGAATAGATGAACCAATCACCAAGGCGGCCACCTTCTCTTCTTCACTTTCATCTCCGGAAGAGTCACTTGAGTCTTCAATGTCGGTGAGCCAATCACCAACAATGTAGGCTTTGCCATTCTTCTTCTTCTTGTGGAAGTTGAAGTTCTTATTCTTCTTGAATGGCTTGTCATCTTTCTTCTCCTCATCACTTGACTCGACCTTGTTTCCCTTGTTGTACTTGAACTTGTTGTTAGCTTTCTTGTTCTTGTACTTGTCTTTCTTTTCTTCAGGGCAAGCATGAGCCAAGTGTCCAAGTTTGCCACAATTGTAGCAATCCATCTTGGAGAGGGGCTTTCTTGAAGAGCTTGTGAAGAATTTCTTCTTCTTTGAGTCAAACTTGACTCCATTCTTGCTTAGCTTCTTCAACATCTTGGTTGTTTTCTTCACCATGAGAGCGAGATCATCATCATCATCATCATCATCGCTTGTGCTCTCATACATGACTTGCATCTTGTGCTTCTCCGAGGAGGATGCCTTGAGTGCCAAGTCCTTCTTTTTCTCCTTCTCTTTTTCTTTCTTCTTGGAGGAGGAAGATGAGCCACCATCACCAATCTTCATGTACATCTCATGGGCATTGATCTTGCCCAAAATTTGTGTTGGTGTAGCGGCGGAGAGATCTCCTTGGTGAAGCACCGTGACGATGTGGCCATACTTCTCAATGGGCAAGACACAAAGAATCTTGCGTACCACATCGGCTGGTTCCATTTGGTTGAGACCGAGCCCATTTAATTCCTCTACAATAATGTTGAGTCGTGAGTACATTTCATTTGCATTTTCATTTGAATGCATAGAGAAAGAATTGAGCTTAGCCATAACCAAGTGATAGCGTTCTTCACGCTCACTCTTTGTGCATTCGTGAAGTGCACAAATAGTGGTCCACAACTCAAATGCGTCTTTGGCATTACGCACTCGGTTGAAGACATCCTTGCTAATGCCACGAAAGAGTATGTTCTTCGCCTTGGCATTGTGCTTATCAAAGTTGAGGTCCTCCGCGAAGAGAGTACCTCCCTTTGTGGCGGCCTTGAGCACGCCCACGTCAACGGCCTCTAAATAGGCCTCCATACGAACTTTCCAATAAGGAAAGTCGTCTCCATCGAACATGGGAGGTGGTCCATCCCCATGGGACATCTTGCTCTAGGCGGTGAAGCCTAATTTAGAGCAACCTTGCTCTGATACCAATTGAAAGGATCAAGATGCCCAAGAGGGGGGGTGAATTGGGCTCTTTTTAATTTCTAAACAAGAATTAAACCTATAAAGAGCCAATTAACCCCCTAGTGCCTACCGCTTGTGTGTCCTAGCTAGAAAGAGGTAGCAAGGCAATGGAAAGCGAAAACTTCCTACACAATTCTAGTATGAATTGAAGGACAATGCGAAAAGTAATGCGGTAATAAAGAGCTAGGGAAAGAGATGCTTGACACGGCGATGTTTTGCCGAGGTATCGAGGAGTCGACACTCTCCCCTAGTCCTCGTTGGAGCACCTCGCAAGGTATAGCTCCCCCTCAATCCCGCGCAAGGGATGAGTGCTCTCTACGGGCTGATTCTTCGCCACTCCGGCTCGGTGAATCGCCCACAACCGATCACAACGTCGATGGAGAAGGGCCGTCGACAATCTTCCGGCGATCACCTTCCTCCGAGCACCACCGGACCGTCTAGGTGATGTCGATCACCAAGAGTAACAAGCCTCGATCTTCGCTTGACTCACTCAAGCTTCACAACTAGAGGATGCACACTTGAACTCTTGGATGAACTAGAGGAGAGGATGGATGGATTCGCGAATCACTCTCTCTCTCTAGGGCTCTTGCTCTCTTCCCAACCTTCTCAACAAACTCAGCAACTCAAATGAGCAAAGGCCCCATGGGAGAGAAGTGGGAGGGGCTATAAATAGACCCTCTGAAAACTGCCTCGGGCTGGCAATTTAAGTTGGCGATGGACGCTCCGTCGACTAGGCGACGGACGGTCCGTCGCATGCCCAACGGCTAGTTTCTGTTCATAGTTGAGGCGACGGACGCTCCGGCGTCTAGGCGACGGACGGTCCGACGCCTCTGTCTAACGACTAGTTCTGACACACTGTTCCCAGCGACGGACGCTACGTCACTGGGCGACGGACGCTCAGCCACAGCGTCCGACGCTGAGTTCTGGCTAGGGTTGAAAAAAACACCCTCTCTGGAAGGTCGACAGACGCTCTTCCCAGCGTCCGACGTCTGGCCGACGGACAGCGTCCGATGGACCCTGAAAAACTTAGCCAGAAAACAAGCTCTCTGGAAGGCCGACGGACGCTGTGGACTCAACCACCTAGCGTCCGGCGCCTTTGTCCGACGCGACGGACAGCGTCCGGTGCCCCTGCCAGGAGCGTCCGACGCCCAGAAAACGATTTTGACAACTCCGATTTTCGTCGCGATGAATATGGAAGTTGTTCTAGGCTATCTTACGGTCACCATAGGCTTGCTTAGAGATAAGGAAGTCAAGTGTGCACCTCACCTAATCATGAAGCTTTGCTAAGTCAAGCTACTAATCTCAACCTCTCTTAATAGTACGGTCAAAGGTAAAAAGAGAAGCCCTATCTCATTCTAAGTGCCCTTCATCTCCTTATGGCACTTAGCCTATCATTCTAGGGTCTTCATCATGTCTCCTTAAAAACCGAAACGATATCCATCTTGGGGGCCAAGTGATGACCATTAGAGCCCATTCTCCTTGATCACTATGGCTAAGATACGCATAGCCTCTGCAAAATACACGTTAGCCATAATAATCTCTAATTGTCGTTAATCACCGAAACCAACTAGGGCCATGATTCTTCACGGGTATAGTGTGGTTCCTAATCTATGGGCATAGCCGCGAAGGAGTGTGACCGTAGACAGGTTGGCTCTACATCCCCCTGCCACGAATCTTGCGGCCCTGACTTGTTAGACGAACCCTTGAAAGGTTTCATAGTGTACCCTGCCCGCTCACCTTGGCAGTGTTTTGGGAGTTACAAACCCGGTCAAATGGGCAATCACGACTCGTGGGTAAAGTTGTACACCTCTGCGTAGAGTTAAAAACTATCATGATAGCCGTACTCACAGACACGAGCGGCTCGAAAAACTCACAGAATTATTGGGTTCTTATTTCTATATGGCTTATGCAAGTGTTATTTATTTATTGTATATCATTGTCATTTACTTTATGATCATAGATATTTGAGCTTATGCAAACTACCTTGGCAATTATTGATATTAATGTGAATTTGATCTACTTAAAATGCTCACCGCTATGAACCATGCATACCTTTTTGAGCTTCATGAACTCTGTGTTATATTTGTTGAGTACGTATGTGCTCACCCTTGCATTCCAACACCACAGATGAAGATTGGGTCGATGATTACCGCAATGAGTACTAGACTTGGAGTCAACCAGTCAACCAGTTCCTTTGGAGCTTCCGCAGATATCTTCGTTTAGTTAAAGTTATTTGTTTCGGACTATGTAATAAGCATTGTGATGGTACTTTTATGATTTGTCAACTCATGTGTGCGACTATTCCTGGGGTGCACATGAGCCTTTTATGCACTTGTTTTTGTTCTTAAAAACGGGTGTGACAGTTGCCTCCGCCTTGTGCTCCTCCACCATCAATTACCGATGTGGGACTAAACCCAACAATCTTCATCGTCACACATCGGACCCAACTCTTTCATCACACTACACCATGTGATCTCCGAAGACGTTTTCCAGGCCCCGAGTCCAATGCTCATCACACAACCCGTGTGACGTGTGACCTCCAAGCGTTAACGGGCTCCCCCGTCACATGTGACCCCTGAGATTTTCTACGTTTTCCGACCATGACCTCCGATACCACTTGTTAGGGTGCGCAGCGGAATTCGGCTCAACTCGCTATACCCACGAGTCGGCGCCCCTCGGGCGTAGGTCCACCGGAGCCCACAACATATCCAGACCTTAGGCCAAACTCAACCCAAAAAACCAGCCTGATAGGTGAGGGTTGCCCCCGCCTCCACTATCAATTACCGATGTGGGACTAAACCCAATATACTTTAGTTGGTTAGAGGAACCCAGCTTTCTCGATCTACGTGAGAATGTCTTTTGTTAATGCAATGTCCGGGGGCTGTCTAACCCCCCGTAGATCGAGTTTTTTTAAGATCTTCCCAATTATACTAATTAATATATCATAGTTGTTTATATTTTTTAATATATATTTTATTAAAGATGTTTTTGAAAAACGCAAATGACAATTATTTAGGAATGAATGGAGTATGTCAGGTGGCGGTGCAGTTGCTAGAGACTAGCGACCGACGTTGTACGAGGAGCATGAGTGGACGCTTAAAACAAGGGGTAAACACGTGAAGAAAAGATTGGGTGAAATAAAAAAGTAATCAAATTGGATTGAAAAGCGGAGAATGACATTATAGCATTTTGATGATGTTATTTTGCCAAATCCTTTTTACACATGGCAAATGACCAAGGGATGTTTAGATCCTGGAGTATATTTTTTTGGTGTCACATTAGATGTCAGTATGTCACATGGGGTCACATGTAGTATTCAAATACTAATAACAAAATTACAGAATATAGCTACAAGCTGCGAGACAAATTTACTAAATCTAATTAATTCATGGTAATTAGTTTTTAATTATGAACTAATTAAACTTTAAAGATTGATCTCGTAAAATAGATTTAAATTGTGCAATTAATTATTATTTTAAAATATATTTCAATACTCTATGATGTATCAAATATTGATGTGACAGTACGTAAAGTTCTTAGGTGGATTTAAACAGGCTGGATAAGTTTAACCATGTCAAAATTGTCATTTTCTCCTCACTGATGAGCTCTCACGGCAGCTGGGTCTCACTCAAACCGGTCCCTTCTTGGCTTATCAGTCGGTTTATCAGTCATCAAAACTCACAGATAAATAGCCAAAACATCAGTTACGCCTTATCGGCCAAAAACAGCCGAGCCAACTGGCTATCTGCCGTCGGGCGATTTTTCGCCGTCTTCGTTTTCCCCACGCGTGCGGCGTGCCCAGCTCGTGCCCGCCAGCCTCCCGTTCTCTCCAGCGTCGCCGCCGCCTCTGCCCGGCCGAAGGAGCACCGCCACAGCCTATCCGCTCTCACCCCACGCCGGATCCAGCCTTTTCCGGCGGCTCTTGGGCCTCCCCCGCCCTCACTGACGGCCCCGAGCTCGCCTTCCATCTCCGGCCAAGCTCGCGCCATCTCGGCGCCTCGAACTCGTCGTCCTCGCTTCCGTGGTCACTACTGGGAAGCATGAGGAGGAGGCCTGGGATCGCTGGCTTGCAGAATGCGGCGGCTACTCGCGTATGTTCAGTTCTTATGCTCTAAGTAAGAGATCTGTACTCTTTTTTCCCTGTTTGGAAGATGAGATGAGAGTATTGCTTGGAACTTTCAGGACCAATTCCGGCTGGTCGGGGAGAATGTGGCCAAGGTCAGGACCGATGTCATGAAGGAGCAGCTTGGGACGTTCCGGTCACAGCTCGAGGAATTTGCTCGCAAGCATAAGGTGGTCTACTCTCTTGTGTTTAGTTGAATCTGGAAAGAGAAATAAAGCCTAATCACACACAACTGTTATAATATGCCCAAAATTGCAAATTATCCGTTGGCTTCTTAGATGATGATATATAGATTGGGATTACCTATCTTTTATGTAATTATAAGTATAAAGATCAATGCTAAACTTCATGGCCTGACTGGGATTGACAGAGTTCATGAGGTTTATAAACTCTCTATTTTAAACTCATCTGCTAAATGAACGAGCAGCTCTCCTGCCAATATTCCTTCATGAAACATACTATTTTTGCTTTTATGTATTATATCTGCTGAATTCTTACCTAGAAATGAAATGGTTTATTAAACATGGCCCTCTTAGATCCAATATCAATCAAGGGTTAACAGAAACATAACTGCAAAATGGAGCAAT